>PVIJ01000866.1:191714-240614 GCA_004024925.1 Scalopus aquaticus
GCGAGAGGGTTCACCAGAGACAGAGTGGGGAGCAGAGAACAGGCAGATCAGAAATACACTGCCGAGGGGGGCAGCGGGCGAGGCAGGAGAGGTCTGCCACGCCATGTGGGATTCTCCCTGGCCGGGCGTCGAACTTGCGTCGCCGCTGCCGACAGCTCCACAGCGCAGCGCTTAACCGCTGCGCCACCGGGGAGGCCCCCAAAATATATTATTATTATAAGACTTATGAAGGGTAAGCATAAGAAGAGTCATACAGATAATAAGTCAATGTATTTGACTAGGAATTTCTTTGCATGAGATAATTATGTAAAAAACAACAACATCAGAAAACATGTTAACCAAGAATGAGGCTCTGGGATATGTAGAAAAATAGATAGAAATTAATTTAATTTGATCATCTGTTGAGTATTATACTAGTCTTTTTATTTGAAAATAAATAATTGATACTCTTCCAGGGTCTCCTGTCATTTGATCTGAATAAATTCACAACCCTACTTGTTTATAAATGAGCAAGATATTGAAATTAAAATCCATTAGCAGAGGTCTATATCTTCTAATCACTTTCACATATCCAGTTTTTATTTCATATTTTTAATTTTAATTTTATGATAAAAATGTTCTCTAAGTCCTAGTTTAATGTTACATTAATAGGTGAGTTATGCCACTAACTAAAAAGACAAGCATGGTTTGTTTTGTTTGGAAAATGCTTTATTCCCACATTGTACAAAATCCTGTTGTTCAACTGGCCACTCTTCCAGCTGGGGCATTGGACATTGTTTCTTAATGAGCAGTATAAACTGCCAAGGTCTATTCATTGCTAAGGATTTCCCAGTCCTTTGATGAAAATATAATATGATTTGTTCATTGTGCACATCTGGCTAAGAGGTTTTTAAATTTCTTTGGGGCTGAAATTCACTCATCACTGTTTTGTTAGTTTGTGTTAATCATAACAACTCATTCATCTCATAGATATCTTACATTGTAAAATAATATACATTTGTCTGAACACATTAAACATTAGAGACTAAATACTGGCTGCTAATTTGTGAATTAAGTAAAGTCAATTTTCCTAAGGGAGAACATATCAAAGTATATAGAAAATGGAGACCCTGGGGTTATATTCATGTGGTTTCCATATGTATAAAAATATGAAGGGGCTGAATGATCATGAAAATGGAGCCAGGGAAGTTTGAAGAACTGTTTGGTGGTGGTAGTGGTTTCAGTTCCATTCTTTATTTCAAACATTTTCTCTGCTTTTGAACTGACCTTTCATATTATTAATACCTTTTAGTGTTCACCTCCCACCTCAACAACTTCTCATGGCAAAATCAAAGGAAACTTGTTACATTTTTCACCCTGTGGGAAAAATGAATAATATACCACAGTTTTGTCTTGAGTTTGAGGATTTTCAATATTTTACACCATATTGAGTTTTGTAGTTCTTGATTTATGGCCAATTCAATATATATTTTACTTGATAATTCTTACTAATCTCCACAGTTTTTTACAGTCACAAAGAGCAAATTTATTTTTTTCCGTAAAAGTGCCTGTTAGATAGTATTATTGAATAACAACAAAATTATCAAATTTCATTTTTGTTCTGTTTTCTGGTAACGAACAAGATTTCTTTTTTAAATCCTCTTGCTTTCATAAAAGCTATTAACACATAACACTTTTCTCTAAACAGAGACCCTATTTTTGACTTGAAAACATTTAAAATTTTGATTATAATATGTGAACCAATTTACAACATCATTTAAGAACCAGTTACTCTTGTGGAAAGTAAGAACAAAACCAAGAGTTGCTGTTTCAAATTATCATTCACTATACTACATGTAAAGGGGAGTAAAGGATACAAGCAAATTTGGATGGCTATCACACCTGTTGCTTTGATAGCATATTGCTAAGTATATCGAAATATCTTCAAAACAGTGCAGTAAAAATTAGAAAGTTGAGTTTATGTAAGCTTATTAAGCATTGAGACTGGTCATGATGTAATATTTCAATATTTTGAAATATACTGCAAAATTGATTATCCTTGATCCATAGTTGAGCAGACGTTGAGAATTGTTTTCAAATGTGTTGATCCATAATTTGAAAGTAAACCAAAAAACTTTTCAAAGTGTAAAAAAATTTCTCTATTTTGATGAATTTTTGTCTTTATCCCTTTTGGTTGTTTTCAAGTAACCAAATTGAATGGAAGAGTGTCAATTCCTACCAATGAAAAACAGAAAGAATGAAAAAGAGGGAGAATTTAAATCCCTAAGAGCACAACCTAACTAAAAATAAATTAAAATTTAAGAAAATAGAATGAGGACACTTAAGAAAATACCTGACTTCTTTTTTACTTCTAACAGAACATTATTTGGAGTATTTTTCTATATTCCTAATGACTCTTACTATTTTGACTTTTTATTCTCTAACAACATGTAGTTTTATTTTTAAAACGATTTTTGATGATTTCTTTTTGTGTTCATATTTTCTTCCTTAAATATACAATCACCCCTATTCCTTAAATATTAATTTCCTTGTTTTCTCTTTTTTTATGATTCTCTATTTTTTCTGCCAATTAGAAATACTCCTGACCTTAATATAACTTGATGAATAATTTGGCTTTCTCTCTCTCTCTCTCTCTCTCTCTCTCTCTCTCTCACACACACACACACACACACACACTCACTCACTCCCTCTTTCCCTCTCATCCTTATTTTGTTTTGATTAGGTGGTATGTCTCCTCATTTGTGCCAAGTTTCTCACAACTTCTTAGTGTAAACCTACAACTGCTTAACTGTTAGTAGATTTGGTCAGTTGCCTTATTATTCCTTATAGTAGTTCACATCAAAAGGATCATACTTCTGAATCTTTGTTCTGGCCAGGTCTTTACTGATTAATCATCTATATGTTTTACATAAGGAATGGCTGTTTACCCAGACAACTACCATTCCCAATGAGTCCAGAACTACTGATCTTTACATAACATTGGATATATTTCCTACATTTAGGAGTGGAATAGCAGCTCTCTTGTATGATATCTGGTTGTTTATGATAAATAAGAAGAGTTACTTTGTGTCCATTGTAAGGATGCATTTTATTTTATTTTATTTTTTTTGAGGAAGAGCTTAGATCAGTATTTTTTATCCTTTATACAGATCTTGTCTTTCTATCTTTTATATCAGGATATTGAATACAGAGTCGGTCCTTGGTGTATATGTGAAGTGACTTGGGAAGTGGTATTTCCATATTTACAAAGAACGTATAACTTAAATGGAAGGCAATTATTTTTTTCTTGTACAAATTTACCCCATTAATATACATGACTTTTTTTTTTCTTTTGAAATCTTATCTTCATTCACTATTAATGCACTGGGTAAAATCACATTGGTTGGAATTGACAGTCTTCCTTTCAATTTTGCTATTTGAATACAACCAAAAGGGCTAAAGACTGAGACTCAAATGAAAGCAGAATTAGTATTCTGCTAGTCTTTTCTATTTGTTTGCTTTTTGATACACTGTAAAAGGGACTAAATCTCAAACTTTTTCTTATGTGGTTAATTTTAAAGATAGCTATCTGAAGTCAGCTGTAAAATAGAATTATGACAATGAAATAATAAGGCAATTATATATTGCCTATATGCATATGTTTGCATGTTTTTCATAAAAGTGCTCCTTAAAATAATCGCTTAATTAAATTCTGTAGCTCAGTCCACAATAACTTCATTGACAGAGTGAAGTGGTTAGAAAGATATAAGCGTAGCTATTACAGGAAGCTGATGATTAGTTATAACTTTGGGTGAATATATAGTAGCTATTTAAATGTGGTATTTGCAGATGATTATATACTAAGCTTGTTGGTCAATGCCACCGTATAAATTAGATGAATGGTTTTCTTGTTAAGAATTTCAAAGCACAAATAACATGACTATATTTATGTAATGATGGGCCAATAAAGTAAACATTTTCCACTTTCAAATTAAGAGTGAAACATTTTAAGTTTGCTGCATTTTTAGATGGACATAAGAATTTTGGACCAAATCTCTTTTCATTAGGACATTGGACAGACTTAACTTCTGTGGCATGATAGACTTCTGTCACGGACAATACAACACCCAAAATCTCTGAATACATATTTAAAAGATCAGGCCTTACAAATCTACAAAATGACTTTCTTTTTTTTTTTTTTAAGTGATAGTCAATTTCCACTCTTCAATGAAAGTGTCCTTAAGGTTAACTTGTAATACAAATGGAGAGTTGAATTCAACCATTAGCATGTTATTTTCATATCAGGGAAATCAGAGATGTTATTCATTTGCTTTGGCAAGCTAAAGGCAGATACTTTACCTATGCTTTTAGGAGAAAATAAGTACTTTGATTACTTTGATTAAAAAGTACTTACCCTAACAACACATTTTGGTATTATTTCTATGCTCTGTGATTTTATATTCTACATACTAGTTTGATGATAGTTATTATCATTTTGAAGAATACCAATGTGCTTTAAACCTATCCTAAATAAATCTCCTGAGTAAAAAGTTTTTAGGGGGAAAATAGATATCCACAGAGAGACCCCAAGGTAAAATTATGATACAGTCTTAAAAATTATCAAACTTTGATACTTCTTATTTACCAAATTAGTTCTACCATTTATTATGCCTATTTTCACTGAAGGAAAACAAATTTCAAATCAACTTCCTGATGTTACTAAGGCCTGACATCACTGAAGTCTCATTTGTGGCTCTTCCTTCTCAGGATTAGTCTGTATTGAAGCACCTCAAACTTCAAGTCAATCCTTCCATGTAGGGTCATCACATATGTTTCTAGGTTGTTTAGATTGTGTTCATTATGAGCAGACACCTATCCAAACTTCCGGTTGCCAAGTCAATGATGCCCTTGCTTCCACCTCCATTCTCTAACTCTCTTTACTGCATAGTATCTGCCATAATTTTCTGAGATTCATTTCTGAAAAATACCCTTCTGAGGAAATGACTTAATTTAATGAGATATATTTCCTTAAAGTAACACCATTTTAAAAAGTGACTTCTTGAAACTTACTTTCATAACCCAAAGAATCAAATATACAAGTATAGAAATATAAAGACTTCGGTAGGTCAATGTGGCAGTTTTTGTCAATTATAGATACTGTTGGGTCACTGGTTATCAGTTACGGGTTTGTATACTAAGACACAGATAGATATAAATTATGTACTGTCTTTATTTCTTTTGTATGAGAAAATCAATAAACTATTTTCACTTTAAGATAAAGTAGGTAAATCTGAAAAATTCAGACAATTCTGAGATGTTAAAAGTAGTTCTTAGGGAAAAAAAGTATATCTGGTTTATAAAGCACAACCATATTAACTGTGTTCTTACTGTGTTTTTTTTCTTTTCTTTTAACTAATAGTTAATATGTCCAAACATAGAGAGGAGAATATAATTCCTGAGAAAGAGGTCAAGCTCTAATATTATGTATAAATGATGGAGGAATTTTATTGTGTATGCAAAACAAACAGAAAATTCATCTACTGCTTAAAATTATTCTTGCCAAATTGTGTGGAACCTAATTGCTGTAACAGTAGGTAGGCTGTGTACTTCTTTTCATTCTCACTAATGAACAATATTTAAATTGTTGAAATACCTCCCATCATTTTCCTATTTCTTTCTAACCTCCTTTCTCTATTCTTCCAATTAGAACATGTATTATTTGATTGTCTTTATTTCATTACTTGGTTCACCTTTGCTTTGTGAGTTCTTTACAATGAGGAGACTCTATATTGTTTTGAACAGATGCTTCATTATGGGAGGTGAGTAGCTCAATTACATTGCCATTTCACCTTTTCCCCATGTCTGGTAATTGTTGTGGGCTGTTGAACAGCTTTAATAGAAGATGAGGCCAGCCACTTGCTCTAAGGGCATAAAAACTCTTTTTTTTTTTATTGGTCTCACTATCTTCATGGTTTGTTTAATACAACGTAGAGAATTTTCACCGAAGCTAGTGGACCCCAGGAGAACCTGACAGTTAAATGAAAGTTGTCAGTCTTTTCATCTGTTCTAGCTAGATTGGATAATAAAAGGGCAGAACCTAGAAGTAAAGAACAGAACTGAGATCAATGTGCCAAACAAGTAAAATAAATGTAATGAGTTCTTGAGAAATACAGCAGAAGTCATGGGTGCTTAAGTATCTAGACAAATAGAGGCCAAGGTAATAAATCTACAATGAATGACTTTAAGAGTTACATCTGTGCTCTGCGTAATCAATAAGTGGAAAGCTTATTAAATTTATAAAGAAGAATTCTAATAAGTTGTAATGGAAAATAGTATTTATATATATAATCTACTAAGAGATCATTGACAATGATAGTTCAGTTTGTAAGGAATTAGAAATGTAAGGATGTAGAGATTCTAGATATATATTTTTACTCAAAAGAAATCACATTCCATGTAATTGAGATTACTTTTTAAAATAAATCTCCAATAATTAATCTGCATTGTGTACATAATAGAGGAACAGACCTTCAAGTAGAAAAATTTTCCTTCTTAGCAGCATGCAGTGATTCTAAGAAAAACATTGGAATTTGTTAAAAATATCAATGTAGAAAAATATTGGTAAAGGATGTTTAATGAGCCTCTTTGGATTTTTATTCACATCTTCCAAAATTAGGCCAGAAGTTATGTTATATTTAAGAAAGGACTCTGAAATGTCCCTCCTAAAATTATAATTAATTATATAACTTGTCCCTTGGTTTTCCTTTGTCCAAAGGCTATAATTTACAAGCCTAGAAAGTGAAGACTTTTATAATATTTGCACTGTTAGAAAAAGAAGGAGGTTGAGACAGAATTGACATTAAGTTTTCCTTTAGTAAAATATAAAAACCATCCTTACAAAGGTCAAAAATTCATCCTGTTTAAGTAACTCTTAAAAAAGCTGCCAAGAATTCTTGAAAGTTGATACAAAACTAAAACTGTATGTAAGTTAATTTTTACATTTCAATGTCATGTAAGTAAGTAAATTAATGTAAGTGATTTTCATATTTACAATTCTATTACTTACTCCTACTATAATTTTTTGGACAATTTTTGAAAAAATATGAAGTCAAAATGTGGACAATTGGTAAGGAATAACGGAAACATAAAATAAACAGTATAACTTAATCATTTTGCTTTTATTTTTTTCATTTCTTCAGAAGCATTTGGACAGGTTTCTCTTTCCCTATATAGATATGCCAAGACAAATTTTGGAGGACTCATTACTTTCTTAGGTTTTAAGTTAAGCCATATTTTCAAAGAAAGCTGTTGGTGCCCATGTTTTCATTGTTGATTTAGAATACTACTGTAAAAGAGAATTTTTTTTGCAACAATTGAAAGGTTCAGTATTGCCACTTTTCAATATGACAGTTACCCGCCACTTATGGTAATTGAGGATTTAAATGGGGCTAGTGTGACTGAATAACTCAATTTTTATTTTATTAATTTTTATTAATTTAAATATAAATTTTGAACCACTAAATGAGGTTAATGGAGAAATATCAGACAGTGCAGATTTAAGCTGTATACAAATGTGATTAACAGTATCTTTTGATTGGACTTTTTGTTCATCTCACCATGAATTACTCCATTGTGACAATTGATACATGACAAGTGAGAGAAAAGCAAAAGCAATGGTCCTCATATTTTAACATCATTCAAAAGGGTGTCAAATGATTTCACTGACCAATTTTGATTAACTTCTTTCAATGTTATCTGTAAAGACAATTTTACAGTACTTACCTGGTATATTAGTATGGGTTCTCCAGAAAATGATAAAAATCTGTAAGATACATATGAAATTTGCTATGCAGTTGTTATGGGGATTAAGAATTGCCCTCTCCTGGGCCTCCTAGGTGGCGCAGCAGGTTAAGCACAGCAGTGTGGAGCTTTCAGTGGCTGAGCTGCCTGTTCAATGCCTACCTGGGAGATTCCCACATGGCGCAACAGACCTCCCCTGCCTTTCCCGCTTTTCTCCTCAGCAGTGTAGTTCAGTTGATCTGCCTGTTCTGCTTCCCACTCTGTCTCTGGTGAATCTTCTCACTGCCCCACACCTCTGACCTGCACCCCAGCTTGTATGCATAAATAAATAAATCTTGGGGAAAAAAAAAAAGAATTGTCCTTTTCTGTCCCACCCACTGCTCCCCTTGGCTGTATATTTCTGTAAAATCTGCCTATTCTGCTCCCCATTCTGTCTCTAATAAATCTTCTCACCCCTGTCCCCCCCATTCTCTGGCCTACACCCCACCCCAGTTCTTCTATGCAAAAATAAATAAATGAATCTTAAAAAAGAGAAAAAAAAATTATCCATTCTGCAGTTACTGAGGTCTCCAGACAGGAGTTCCAGTCTGAGTTTGAAGGACTGAGAAACAGGGGAATTGATGGTATAATTTCACTCTGAGTATGAATCCATCCCAATACAGGAAATCACTGTTCCAGTTCAAAGACAGGAAACCAGCAAATTATCCTTTATTGGCCTTTCTTTTTTCTCTATTTATGTCTTCATTATTGGAGGAGGTCTTCTCACATTAAGGAGGGCAATCTTCTTTACTCAGTCATCTTATAAAATCTTAATTTCATGCAGAAACACCTTTTCAGACATACCCAGATAATGTTTAATCGAATATCCTGTGGTCTAGTCAAGTTGACATATATAATTAGCAATCATATTATTATGAAAACATTTCTTCTCTACCCCATCACTTGTAATCATTAATATTCAAATAAAAAGGTCATCTTTTTCTAGTTAATTTAACTAGGATTCCTTTACAAAAGTTGTAAATAGGTGGAGAGGTTCTCAGCATAAAAAGACATTTACTATCTTGTGAGTTCCCAGACTCTGGTTCCACTCTGCTTCCTAGTTCTTAACACTGTATCTAGAACTGTTTCCAGTACATGGTTAGTACTGGCAAATTTTGTTTAATAAATGAATTAATGAATAATACCTGGTATTGTAAAACAATGTTTGTTGTTGAATAATGATTCCACATTTTGAATCTGACTTTTCATTCAACTCTCTCATAAGTTTCCTGTTTGATTGATATTCCCAAGAAACTTTGAATATCAAACATATTTTGGAGCAATGTTTTTCAATATTTGATGTGCATATGAATCACCTGTATTAAAATGCAGGTTTGATTTATTTGATAAATATAGGACAGAAGCTGTTTTACATATTTAACAAGCTTCCAGGTAATGTCAATGTGGGTGTGGAGACTATAAATAGCATGGATATAGAATACTCTGAAAGAAGAGAAGCAATAGAAAATTTGTAAATAATGATCATCAAAACATTGAGCTTGTTTCATATATTAGAGGATTAAAAATTTTTATGAAAAAATTTGTTCATTCATTCAACAAATATTTCTTGAGTATCTAGCATGTGGTGGTAGTTCTGTTAAGTCCCAAGGAAAGATAAATGCAACCTTAATTCAAGGTGAATACTGACTAATGAAAGAAGGGCCAAAAGCAAACACAAACACCTTCTTCCTCCACCCCACCCCCCACCATGACATACATGCACAATTAGAAAGTTCTTAAAAGGATTATCCACTAGAACAGGATGTTATGGAAAGTCAAAATTAGGACACTTGTTTAAAACTTAGAATACCTTTGAGAAGGTATTTAGCTTCACTATTAAAGGAAGAGTAGCAATGATATAAGCAGTGCATTCTAGATAAAGGCAGTGTCCTTAGAAAATGGATGGATATAACAATGGGAGACACAGGAAAATACTATGAATTATAATTATATAATTTCCCTATTTTTGCTTTTTAATGAAAGAAATGAAATGAAATGAAAGAAATGAAAAACTGCTGGAAGTAAGGGCATAAGTGAAATGATAGCACAGGGATTTGAGAAAAAGGCAGATTTTACAGGTTGAAGGCTCAGCCCCACAGTATAGCCTCTCTTCCCTTCAGATGCTAGTATTAAGTCTAGGTTGTCAGCTGTGCTTTTTTCAAATTATAGTAACTCTGGCTGCAAAGACCCCATCCTTGGGTTCTATTAATTTGTTAGAGTATCTCACAGAATGCAGAAAAACATTTTACTTACAAATTATTGCTTTTTATACAAAAAAGATAACTGGTGCACAATCAGTTGAAAAAGATGCATAAGGGAAGGTAGTATGGGAAGGGGCTTTGAACTTCCATGCTCTCTGGAAATGCCTCTCTGAATTTCCACACGTTCACCATCCCAAAAAGTCTCTGAATCCCCTCCATTGGGGAGTGAAAAAGGCCTTATTATGAAAGATGACACACCCATTATACCTTGTTTTGTGCTAGTTTCAAACTATTGATAATGATGATGGTTAGAAATGCCTGGCAGGAGACACCTGGATCCAGGTGAGTTTCCCACAGATAATGTCCCTTTTAAAGACATTTTACTAGTGGGGTGGCCCTTGGAATTCTGTTTATGATTGGAAGATGCCCTTCAGTAATAGCCATCAGACAACTTTCAAAACTATAAGGACCTAGAAATCACACGCACACCTGGGTTATAGTGAGGTCTTGGAAGAGAGAGAGAGAATGCACAAGTTTTTATTGGGGGTTGAAGTGGGAGAGCATAAGGATTCCTGGGCTCAGTCAGTCTTTATTGGTGAATTTAAATTATAAAGGCAATAATTTAAAGTGTGGCAAGAGCCAAAAGATTATGAGTTATTACTTATCTAGATCAACTGGAATCTGTAAAACAAAGGAGCCTCAGTGGGAGGAGAAAGCTGGCTGCTTCTCAAGTCTTATCTCTGGGAAAGTGTTTCAGATAGCAGTCTTATGGTAGATGCCTCAGTAAAGGGTTTAAGTCAAATACTTGCATTACAGAAAAGAAAATTCAATTATGTGAGCTTACAATATACATCTTTATGTTTCTGAAGTGATTTCACATCTTCTTGATCCATTCATCTGTTTGGAGCACTTAGGTTGTTTCCGTATCTTGGCTATTGTTAATAGTGCTGCAGTGAACATAGGAGTGGCAGGTTTCCCTTTGAATTTAGTGTTCTTGTGTCATTTGGGTAGATTCCTAGTAGTGGATATATTTTTAGAGTTTTGAGGAAACTCCATACAACTTTCAATAAGGGCTTGACTAGTTTACATTCCCACCAACAGTGTATGAGTTTTAACAATGGTGAAATGAAGGCCCAGAGATTTTTGGATGGTTATGCAATCAGTTAAAAGTACAGATCCTTTAGGTTAGATTCTTTATGTTCCTGCCTTTGGTAAACGTGTACTCTAAATCCCTTATATGTATCAGCAGTATATATCTATAAACTATAAGGTAGAATGTTTGGAAGCATGTTTTAATTAAAACAATCTAGAATTTTCTTTTTCATTCTTTTACTCTTGAATATATTTTAAAATTTGCCAGTCAGATTCAGTATGTTGTTTTATATTGAAACTCCTTTTTACATGTGTCTAACTTTTGTGTTCATTGAAGGTAAGAAGAAAGTGAAAGTAATTATTTTTATAATGAAGATTCAAAGATGGCTCATGCAATTATTTATCATTTGGTAAACAAGCATTAAATAAAAATAGTATCTTTGAGGACTACCAGAAATATTCAGTTTTATTTGTTTTAATTGGATTAGATGCTTTCTCTATTTGTAGTCATGTATCTGCTCTTAGATACAATTTTCTTTCCCACTAGGAAAACCTATTTTATAGCTATGATATACTTACAGTGAAAATATGAGTAATAAACCCCGTTGATTGAAAATAATATTTATGTACTAGGCAATTATCCTCACATCATTAAAAATGTTTTGCACTATCATCTTACCTGTATTCCTCATATTGATTCTTATGCCACAATTGGGTATAGGCAGGCTTAGTATATCTTGGTTTGTGCTTGGTTTTGAATGCCCCCTCTCTATTTTTATTTCTCTCCAATTTACAAACAGGAAGATGATCATTCATTTGGTAGTTTTAGTTTTGTTTGAATTAATATACCTTTATTTTTAAAGTTTCAAGTCAATTATATGGTTAAATATTATTGATGAGAAAGTGTATTTTCTTGGTGTAAAATTTTTTCAGGTTTAAGTTAACCTTAATTTTTCCCATGTAAATTAACAAAAGAAATGCACAATATACAACACAATTTGTATGGTACTTAATAGTTAAAAGGTTTTTCCTCAAATATCTTTAACTTGAGCTCCTGCTCTCCCCTCTGGGAGCTGAGACAAGGGAGGGAAGTTTCTGCACTATAAGGTGAGGGGAAAACTACATGCCGGCCTGTGGTAGTTTCAGCACGCCACTGTGGAAAGGAACAGATATGGGGGACCCCACCAGCGAGAGTAACCGCAGAAATGGGGAGAATTCGCCCTGGCCCCTGAGCCATCTTTTGAAGCCCCCTCCTTCCCCTCCAGGAGCTGAGACAAGAGAGAGGGAAGTCTCTGCCTTATAAGGTGATGGGGAAAGTGCATTTCTGGCCAATGGTTGGCCCCACAAGCCACTGAGGAGAGGAACAGACCCTGCCAGTGAGAGTAACCCCTGGAAATGAGGAGAGTTCACCCCAGCCCCCACCCCCAGCCATCTTCTGAAGCCCCCTCCCTCCCCTGCTCTCTCCTCTGGGAGCTGAGACAAGGGAGGGAAGTTTCTGCAGTATAAGTCCAGCATAACAGTGCCAGGCTCGGCCTGTAATTTATAATGCACAAATTCCTAGTCTTGAGCTAACCAAATTCATCTGATTATTCTAATTTTTCATTAAAAATAACTAAGCAGTATTACTCATATATTTTTATAAATTTATCACATTAAATTTTTCATAAATATTTATTTGTAAAGTATTGACTTTGTTTCAAAGTAAGATATTGAATGTTAATTCACATTTTAGGGAGTAACAAAAATACAATGATGTTCTATGTTTGTTATCTATCTTGAAAATAGAAAACAGCTTCACACACAGCTTTTTGCCATTAGTGGTTTCAGATAAGATATAAGGAACTTATTTATTATAATGCGCGGTGCATTATAAATCCCAGTACGTGAGGTTTTTTTTGTTGTTGTTATTTATAATAACGAAGTATAATAAACATAAGGTAATCTTTCATGACTCCAATGTTTAGACATTACTGGAATTCATTCATGTATTTATTTATGTCACTTAGCAAAATAAATTAATTTTGAACAAAGCAGGCAAAAATTCTTATCTTGTGGGAGGAACAATGGAATTATAAGTAAATCATATAATATATTTGAAAATGACGAGTACTGCAGTTAAAAAAGGATGCATGCTAAAGAAATGGCAGTTTGGAGTTGGAGTGTTTGCTATTTTAGATGGTTTTGATGTTTTAGTAGAAATGTGATGGAGGTAATGAAATGATACTGTGACTACATGTAAAGAAGAACTTAGGTGGGATTAAGAGCTTGTGAAAGGCCTGAGGGCAGGAGAACACCAATTGACTTTGAGGAATATTAAGGAGATTTATGAATACAATGAACAAGTGAGAACACGTAGTCAGAAAAGCAGTGGGGAACCAGGTCATGCAGGGTGGGGTGGGACATGTAAAAACTTGGATTTAAAGTGTGAATGAAATGCTGAGTAAAGGAAGTTTCAGTTATCTTCTATATGGCATGAGCTTTATGGCTATTTTGTCAGAAATCAATTGTAGTGGAACTGTTACAGGGTAACCCCGTGGGATGCCTGTCTGGGTTCTCACCGTGCGCTTAAAAGAGACTTAAAAACTCGAATGCAGGCACACACAATAAAATTAATAAAAATATTTATTTACAAAAAGGGAAAAGAAAAGATAAAGAAATAAATTGGCGAAAATGTCCTACCAGTTTCGCTGAGCTGGACTCTTCTTGCCTACTCAGAAAAAACTCTGGCCAATCCACACCACTGACAAAAAGGCCCTCCAATCCCCCAGGTCTGGTTTTTAAGTCCCAAAACCTCTCCTTAACTCCTCCCTCACTCCTCAGTATCCTTTCTTCAGTGATGATGGCATTCTGGGATTCGTAGTCATAGGTGTCTTGGCTCTCTCTGGCCTGAGGTGGGTGTGGGGTCCTGGGACATTCCCCCTTCCTGAGGACCACCCTCTTGCAGAACAAGGTTGTTTAATTGAGTTAACCACTTTAAAGAGTATGGCAATAATTCAAAGAAGAAATGGTGAAGATTATGGAAATAGTGATATCTTAAATCAAATTTTGGATAAGAAAATACTATTTCCTCTTTTTGTTAGGTCTCATTGAAGTCTGATTCATCAAGTGTTTACTTGCAGGGGTTTTTGTTTGGTTTGTACTTATTTTAGTTTCATACAACATACTATACTCTCATAAAAAATAATAGCTAAGCAACAAGAAATAGGATAAATTGGATTCGTATTTTTACTTCTATTTTAATGTTATGTGGAAAATGTATTATGTACAAGGTATTCATTATAGTGTTGCTAAAACATTTGAAAAAAGAAAAACAAAAGAAAGAATTCTAAAGATTCAATTTGCACTTGTAAAATCACTTAGTATACTCATGTTTCGTAATGTATCGTAGCCTTTAAAAGTAATGCTTTTGGAAAAAGACAATAGATAACATAAATGAACTAAACATTACACAGGTGGAAAAATATACAAAAGAATTTATGTCTCGTATTAGTGTCCTGGAGTGTCTGTAACAATTATGACAAACTGAGTGCCTTTGTACAACAGAAACCTTATGTTCTTATAGATTAGAGCCCAGAAATCTGAATGCAGGGTGTCGGAACGGCTATGCTCCCTCTGAAGACTTTATGGAATAATACTTTTTTTGCCCCTTCCAATTTCTGGTGGCCCAAGGCATTCCTTGGTTTATATCAACATAATTCTAAATTCTGACCTCTTTTCTTATGGACTTCTCTGTGTCCATTCCTTGCAAGGACAACAGTCATTAGGTTTAAGACCTATTGTATATCCAGGATGATTTCATCTTCAGATCATTAACTAATTATATGTGTAAAAACCCTATTTTTAAAATAAGTTCACACTGTAAGTTTGAGGTGGACATGAAATTTAAGGAACACTATTCAATCAACTACATGAGGTGTTATTGAAATAGCATTGTATATTATGCAATATTTGTTTTTAAAATAAAAAAAACTGGGAGAAGTAAATCTAACTTGATTTTTATCAAAAGTAAAATTTGCTTCATATCTTTAGGGTGTTCCCATTTTTCTTAATGAATGTAAGAAAATGTGATTTTTATTACATTCTAGAAAATTAGAAACAAAAAAAAAAATAAAAGAATTCACTTGGTGGCGGCACAAGTCAGTAGCAAGCTACCGCAGGCAAACTATGACTGTTGGATCAGATAAATAAGATAAAGCATTAACAGTGCAGGGTGTGCCTGGTAGCACAAGGGATTAAGTCCCAGCCTGTGAAGCTGTCCATAGCAACTCCAACAAGAGTTCAATTCCTGGCCAGGGAGATTCCCACGTGGCACAATAGACCTTTCCTGCCTTGCCCACTGCTCTTCTCAGCAGTGTATTTCAGGCAATCTTTTTGATTTTTGCTCCCAACTCTGTCTCTGGTGAATCCTCTCACCCCCTGCTCCCTGCCCCATCTCTGACCCTACACCCTGGCTTTTGTATTCATAAATAAATAAATCTTAAAAAAAAAGCATTAACATTGTAGTAGGAATAGCAAGAACATTTAAAGAAAGAGTGACATGGTTTAATTCCTGTTTTAACAGTTCACAATGATAGGGTTGAAATAGGTGGCAAGGGATAAAGGGCAAGGCTGAAAGAAAGACTGGAAGCTTCCTTCACAGTAATCCAACAATTATAATTAATATAGATACAGATTGTTTCCTCAGAGTTTCATATCCTTTGTCCTGCCCCTTTACATTTCATTAAAGTCCTGGGTGGAAGCTATCCTTGTTATGCATTAGGCTTTTAACTGACACAAATCAGAAAGCAGTGGCCATTTCATTTGGTGACAGAATTAAATTTTGACATAATCTTGGTTGTCTAAAATAATAGAACAAAATGAACAAGATAGAGTCTTGAATTTATGTTAAAACATATCAATTACATAAGTATAATTTATGGAAATCTTATCAGACAGCATTTTATGTTAAAATAAAAAGACACATGCAGTGTTTATTGGCTCAAGTCAACAATATGATACAACTGCCAAAAATAATTATTCCAAGGCCGCATTTATAGAATATAAGGAATTTCTTCTAAGTGATGTGAAAAATTTCAGAGAACTGAGAAACCTAAAGAGTTTTCTTTTTTTTTTTTAAGGTTTATTTATTTATGCATACAAGCTGGGGTACAGGCCAGAGGCATGGGGCGGTGAGAGGGTTCATCAGAGACAGAGTGGGGAGCAGAACAGGCAGATAGATGGAAATACACTGCTGAGGGGAGCAGCAGGCAAGGCAGGAGAGGTCTTCCGCACCATGTGGGATTCTCCCCTGCTGGAAGGAGAACTCTCATTGCTGCTGCCAACAGCTCCACAGCGCAGTGCAGCGCTTAACTGCTGTGCCACCAGGGAGGCCCAAGAGTTTTATTTTTCAATAGGCAAATAATTTGAGACATTTTATAATTTATTATAATTCCATTATAATTTATAATTCCATTCCTTTTCTCAACAAACCGAGCAATGACAGAGATGTGATTTGGATTTTTGGATGAAAAATCAATAATTTTGTAATCTTGAATTTGTAGCTGTTATTATATTATGGTAAACACAATAGAAGGTATATATCTAAATATAGTAATTGTAGTTATCCCACTTTGAGATTTGGGAAAATATAATAAATGTAGAAAGAGAAATTATTGGTTTCTATGAGCAAACAAACATCTGACATTTCTGACAGATAATTTTGGATTATACACAAGTTCTAGATTCTACTAGTTCAACAAATAACATTTCACTCTGATGTTATTTCTACTCCTGCCCCTTAGATAAGACATCAAATAGTTTGTCAAAAATTATATCACAAGAGGCCAAAGCAGCTGTTATTTATGCCAAACTAATCTGTGAGGCGAGTGTCAGTATAAGAAGTTCAAATCCAAGGGACGCAGGAGTCCTCCCAATAGCCTGCCTGTCATTGCTAAGGGAAAGAAAATTAGGAAGGCAGCTGCTAAAGACAGAGGAAATGCTGCTTCCAGGGATTCACTGGATGTTTAATAGTGATTGTGATTCTAACCTACTCATTGTGGGTCACTTAGCTTGAATAACCTTAGAAGGGAGTACATATCATCTAGTTTTCAGTTTACCATAGGCCATCTATCAGGGATGGTAGAAAGTAGAAAGTGATAAGAGCTACAGGCATTTTCCTCTGTAGGAAAACCCAATATATAAAGCAAAACATATTAAATAAATAATGGGTTTATTGTTTACTTTACCATAATATTAATGACAGATTCTTTCCCAAATAAAATTTTATAGTAACTGTGTTATGTGATCCAACTGTAAACTAATAAGGTATTTTTTCAGGAACAGGGAGATTCTTTAATTTCATAAATGTTTAGTGAGTGACTGATACATGTAATACTGTATCAGGTCTTTTGAAGATATAAAAATATTAAGACATTGTTACCAAACAAAGGAATTCTGTGTCTAGAAATGTTATTTTTGTTTAGAATTATTATTTTTGATTAGAATGTAAATTACACATAAATTTATGATGGAGAAAAACAATGGAACATTTACTACTAATTAGAATATGGAAAAATACATGTTAGAACTTTAAAAAGAGGATTTATATAAAAATATAAGAATAAAATTCTAATTGGAGGAATCATGGAGAATTAATAGTGAATATATTATTACATCATTCCTGTTAGACAGGAATAAACAGATAAACATGATAATGAGAGAAAGAAAATGAGGATGGAAGAAAAATGCCAAAAAAAATAAAGTGCCTTTAGAAAAAGGCCATTAATATATTGCCAGAAGCAGGGGATTGCCTTGATAAGGTTTTTCTTAATGAAACTTAATTTAATGGAGAGGCAAGCCAAGTAACTAAAGCAAATATTTAATTACAGATGGTTGTAACTGCTATGAAGACAAACAAAATAGGCCAGACAGTGAATGACTGAGTGGAAACAGGAAGTGAGGTAGCTGTTTTATTCACGAGAAATGTTATTTTGGTCAAGGTGATATTTGAGCACAAGCCCAAGTCAAATGAGTATGTAATGTCATGCATTGACTTGGGTAAAAGCATATCTGGTGTAGGAAAGAGCAAGTACAGAAAAAATTACTTGGTAATAAGTCAGACTTGTATCAGAAGGCCAATGTTCCTGGAAACTGTAGCAGATGAATTCAGAGAAATAGAGAAGACAAGGGAAGACAAGAGAAATGGGCTTAGGAGGAAATCAAGAGTCACTTTGTTTATGTTTACTTTGTCAATGTGTGAGACTTTCAAATGTAGCTGGATAAGAAATTGGGAAATAAGACTCAGGAGCTCAACAGGAAAAACCTGGAAATATATGCGCTGAATAATAAAATAACCTAGGTTATGAGCTCTAAAGCCAAACTACTGGAATTTGAGTCCTGAACTAATGCAGACTAGTTTTGTAAATCCTGCTGACACTATACTTCTCCAATATTCAATTTCACCACCTGTTAAGTGAAACTAAGTTTGCTCTAAGTGTTAAATTAATCAATACGTTTGCATTAAGTTTAACAGTGCACATTGCATAATAATAAAAAAAGACTATCTAATCTAAATAACTATAGATAGAAGTTAAAAAAAAAACATGGGTGAGTCAATAAATGTGATTAAGAAAAAAGGTGTACTTAGTAATACAGATGGAAAATCAAGAGTGTGTGTCCAAAGAGTAAACAAAGAATGCTTTGTGGGTCACCCTGGTGGCACAGAGGTTAAGTGCTGCATTGTGGAGCTGTGGGCAGCAGCGACTCGAGTTTGGCGCCTAGCCAGGGAGATTCCCACATGGCGCAGCAGACCTCTCCTGCCTTGCCCGCTGCTCCCCTCAGCAGTGTGTTTCCACTGATCTCTCTGTTCTGCTCCCTACCGTCTCTGGTGAACCCTCTCGCTGCCCCACGCCTCTGGCCTGTGCCCTAGCTTGTATGCATAAATAAATAAATCTTTTTATTAAAAAAAGAATGCTTTGAGAAGGAGGGATTAGTCATTGAAAATTACTAAATGTTTGAGTAAAATGAGGAGAGAATTGTCCAATAGCTTGGTTCAGCATGGTAAATACATTGACCTCTTGGAGTAGAGTAATTTCAGTGAGTGGGGGAATGAAAACTGTAATGGAGTGAGTAGGAAACAACGTATAGTAAGTTATCACCTAAAGCTCTCCTTGGAAATGGAGACTTTAAGCAAAATGACAAATAAAAAATCCAATTTTACCATAGGATAATTGATATAAACCAGAACTAAATTCCTACAGCAAGTTTCTGGTCACAGAAGCATCACCAAACTGCTGAATAAAAATCAAAAGCACTTCTAATATTAAGCAATATTTTATATTAATTATTCATATATTTTCAAACGTGATTAATCCCATTCATTTTCTCTGTTGGCCAGAGCCTAGTCCAGCAGCTCAGGGCACAAAGTAGAAATCAATCCTGGACAGGATACTCTTCCATCTCAGGGCACACACATGCACCCCCATATATCCGTGTGCTCATTCAGAATGGGATTATTTAGATCCCATTAGGCCAATAAAACTAATGTGCCCATCTTTGGGATGTGATAGAAAACTAGAATATCCAGAGAAAACCCACACAAATGTAGGAGATGATTTGCAAATTTCACATGGATGGTGGCCCTACTGGAAATCCATGTTTTCTTCATCAATATCATAAAGGCACAGCATTGAACAAAACATTATTTGCAGACCTGCAGTAATCATGATGTAGTGTAGATCAAACCCTGGAATTTTGCTTGAAAGGAATACTGGAATTGAAAGGTACCTATAGAGCAGTAGATATCAAAGGAATTCCTTCTTTCCTTTTAAGATATGTCTATGTCTGTTGGCTAACAGAAATGATACAACAAACAGCAGAAATAAGGTTTCTGAGTTGGCTATAACAGATGGGATCCAGTGCCCAAACCAAGGGTAGATTGCAAATTAAATATGTGCACTAAACTTGTATATATGGCAGAACATATGAATGCACATGTTTTTTGCTAGACGTGGGGATAAAAAGATGATAGCAGAAGAATGCTTATATTTTCTTATTAAAATAAGAAGACCAATGAATAGTATTTGACAGGAAAAGATATTTCAGAAAATATACAGCATATCAACACATTAGGTTTATTGGCCTAATAAACATTATTAAAAAATAAAGAGCTCATAATACAAAAAAGATGACTAAAGTCATAGTTATCTAGATAAAAGTGAAATTCACCATGTCATCATAGTTCCTCACTGTGTTTCTAATAGTTTTCTATAATACTGTAAAGTATATAAATAGGGAAAAACAGGATTAGTGGTTTTATATAGGTAGAATATTAATGCAAATATGTCCTATACGTCAATGAAGAGTATGAAATTAAAAAATGTGAAAGGAGCCTTAGAGATATAATTAAGAAATTAAGATATCTTATGAAGTAAAATTATTAATGTATATGCAATTATTTATAGAGAGATTGTAAAGAAAAATGAGAGGACTGGATAAAAAAATCTCAAGTAATACCTCTATTTAATAGTTGTTGAGAAAAAAAAAACAACTAAAGAATGAAAGATTATTTAGAACTTTATAAGACAAAGCAGAAGCTAGTGGCAAATCAAATATAAAATTTCGAGTTAGATTTCTCAATTTATCTAGTATTCAGAAGTGTTAAGGGACATTGATTATTATTGTTTTAAGAGAAATGCATGTCTTTTAAGAAAAGTTATGCAAATTAACAAAAGAGGTCAAATAGTTTACATGTTTTGTTGGAATTTCAAAACAGTAAAATACCAGAAGTTCATGAGATTCTGTTGGTGCGTAAAGAATTAATAGGTGCCCCACAAAAGAATAAATAATCAATATATCGAAGGGGTTCTAAGATTTTAGGGAATGGTCACAAAAATGCATAACAAAAGCAAATTAAGAGAATGAACAAAAGAATAAAAGGTCTGAGGTCACCATGTAAATATCACATTCAAATTTGTTCTGTAATCATATAGCTGGGAAGACAAATTTTACATTACTCTAAAATAAACCAAGTGACTTTCCTGTAAGTCAAAAATACATTCTGTATTCATTACTATGGAAAAACTATATAGTTCCACGTTTCACCTTTTGTAGCTGATAGTCTCCCCCAATAAAAAAGGGTGTAACTGTCCTGGGTGTTAGTAGGTTAAAGAATGAAAGTAAAATAGATTATACACTTTATAAGAAAAGAATCTTTTGAAATAGGATCATTGTTATTCAGATTGAAAAGGAAAAAAATGGCATTAGCTATTGGGTTAAATCTAGTTAAGTAATTTAGGAAAATATAAAATCATGAAAACATAAAAATGCCAATAAATTGATAGAAAGTACTGATTTGAACTAGTTCAAGCTTATAAATTACTTCCTGAAAATTTCTATGATAAAAGATATATCTTAAAACTAAATTATACATAATCAGATGAAGCAAGAAAGAAGCAAGATTTCTCAGATAGATGTTAAGTGCCTATAAGAAAGCATGAGGGTTTGAAAAATTTATCCCAAAGAAAATTGTTAATGGAATGTCACAAGGTGATTTGAGCTATTATCTTCAATAAATCCATAAAGACCTATGTAACTATTGTGCTGGCTTTATTTATTTGAATTCCTTGCTACCTTCCCTCCCATGTCCTCATTCAACCCTAGTATAGACTGTATGTGAATGATACAAAGTATATTTTTAAAAAATGTGGAGTATATACATGTGTTCCTGGAATTGTGCCAAAATTTTTAGGGAGCAGATTTGCAATTTATAAACAGTCAGTAATATGTAATCACAGCTGGGTTATTTTTGTGTTGTGTGGGAAAGCAATAAACAGAGATATAAATAAATGTAACTTATGCAATTTCCAATGTGAATCAAAATATTTCTTTAAAAAATTATTTTAAGGGAAAGAATAAGAGTTTGTGATTAAAGTACAGTACTTTAAATAAATTTCAATCTGTTAGGAGATTTTAAATTATCAATTTATTAGACTTCCTCAAGATTTAAGAAATATTTAGCCAAGTGTTCTTCCTCTTTTAATCTTCCCTCCGCTGAATGTGGGTTATTATGGTTTTTGATGGGTTGTTTAAATGGGGAATTTTCTTCTCCTTCCCATTCCAAATACTAATACTGCCTAGTAGGGAAGAACAACAACAATAACAACAAAAAACCAATAATCATTAATCTTCCCTTTCTGTGTTGTTTATAATTAAATATAGTCCCTCTCTTAAAATGTTCCATACAATGTTGTTATTGATACCACACACTCCTGTTGGCCTTCCTTCTTTAACTACCCAACTTCATTTTTTTACAGCTTTTTTTTTCCTTTGCTTACCACATAGTAAAACATACTAGACATATTACTCTGTGGTTATTTCTATGCCAAACGAAAATAGTTATATCTAGGGACTCAGTTCAGAGTTCCAGTTACTAAACTTTCTTTACTATCCTCTAGAACATGTTTTAAAATAAATCTTTCATCTTTATAATGCTGTTGCACCTAAAATTTGTCTCCTGCACTCTTCAGTTCATCATATTTAATCTAACCATAGGATCCAGAGTCAAGCTTTTCACCTTCCTTTATTCCTAAAATGCAAACTACCCTAAATCCTCTAGGTTTCATTTCAGATTCTGATTTCCACCTTAATATGATTATATCACTTCTTGCTTCTACCAGTATAGGAGGTATTATCATTCTGATGGATCAGAGACCAGGCTACTAATTGATCACCATTGACTAAGGAGCACAATCCCTGTATGCGATCAGGGATGCTACATGTTGACTTATCGTCATTTGTGCTGTGATTGGGTTTGGATTTAAGAGAAGAAAGAAGACATATACACTAAAATTGAAATTTCAATTTTCTTCCTCAGTTCTGTGCATCTCTGTGTCTTTATCCCCAGGAAATCACATCATTAATCAACCAGTTGCTTGTGAGAATTTTGGAAAACAATTTCCTACTCCATATTTCCTCATATTTAATTCACTTGTGAGCCTTACATTGTAGTTCATACTCCCCTAACAGGTATCAGAACAACTAATTTCATTTTTCTCCTATCTCCATTTACACCTCTATTATTTATTATTGTAATCCTCTTTCAATTTGTTTCCCTACTCACACACCTGCCCACCTCCAGTTGATTTTACAGACAGCAGTAAGAGTGAGGTCCATTAACAAATGAAATACCATGTTACTGGCAAAAGTACAAAGAAAAAGAAGCAAGAGTGATAAGGAAAACAGATGTAAAAATCGTATTTCCTATATCCATTTTTATTTCTGCTTGAAAAGTAGCCAATATTATTGTTTCCTAAGCTATTCCTTTTTTTTTTTTCAAAATCTTGCTATACACAATAATAATAAAAAAAATAGCCATCAACATTCTGACTTTTTTCCTGAGGCTATGAGGCATTTTGTTGGACTCAGTTAACAACTTGCTATGAAATTCCTGATGCCAAATTTTCCAGTCTGCTGTATCTGTTACTTCCCTCTCTTCCACTGCCAATGGAAGCAATGCCACAAACTTGTATTTGGTTATGGCAACAATTCAATTTAAAATTCACTTTTTATTAGTTAGAATTGTTGTGACACATAGATTCTCCAAATATATAATGACTCAAATCACTGGTCAACAAATTTTTACAAAAGTCATGTCACTAATATAAAATTAGTCATTTCCTATCACTTTGTATGTGCTCAACATGAATATGACAGTCAAATTCTAATTTTGGCTCCAGTTTTTTTTTTGTAATCTGCAATAAATTGATGTTTACATAATGAAATGCATTCCAACAGTAATAGGCCTACAGTTAATACCTGTAAAAGAATCAAGTCATAGACTACTTAGATTTCTTCACTTGTCTCTTGTACAGCTGTTCAGGAATAGAATAGATGGAAGACATTTTCCATTGTGCAAAAGCACAACCTTAAGACTCAGTTTCGAAGAGTCTAGAAATAGTCTCCATTCTTGTGGGTCATGAGTGATTCCTAGGCATTCATGAGACCCTCAATATCGAAACAGAATGCCAGAGTACTTTCCTTTCTGAAGAAAGGCACCAACTGCTGGTGGCGCTTTCGATATAAAGTCATTGTGACATCTTCTAGAAGATTTCATTGTTGAAGTCTTGATCCTAGCAATTTTGCCTTGTTCTTGGATAAGTCCAAATCACGAACCTGGTCATTTAGTTCTTCCTGTGTTAGTCTGTGTGGGGTTGATGATGCACCACAGTGAAAATCTGGATCACCGCATGCTGACGGAACAGAAGAACAGGTCAGCTCACCCTTGTCCTCTTCAGATGAATCAAGAGAATATTCTGCTGGAGGTTCTGGAATAGGAAATCCCTCACCAAGTGAAACTGGTCTCAATGCAGACGGAATGTTTGGGTAGACTACTTAACTTCTTTTGTTTCGTTATTCCTCTGGAAAGAAGAGGAACCAAGCAGAAGTCACAGTCTTTTATGTGGTTGCTTGGCTCTCTCCACACCATGGGGACTGCAAATGGCATTGATGATCTTTTGCCATTGAACCACTCTTAGAACTGTGTTGTCCATGTAGCACAGCATCTATGCGGGGCCCAAGGCTTGTCTTGCTCACCAACCTTGCATCCAAAGTAAAGATGATAAGATTTCTTCACTTGAGAAGTGATCCTTTTCTTCTGATTGGCAAATGTCACTTCCCCACAAAAAGAGCAGAAATTGTCCACGCTATTAATGCACTTTCGAGGCCTTATTATTCTGTATTGTGCCTAAATGGATAAAATAATAACAGTTCTATGGAACAGTAGCTTAAACCGTCTCACAGAAAGTCTGAAATATTTTCAATGCTCAACCTTTCCGACAGGGCTTTATCTAGTGCACTGCACTGCTGGCGTCAGCTTACTTCAGCAGCCACCTGGCAGTAGTATTGCTTTGCATCAGAAAATGTTGCAATCAACTCCGGATTATGTGTGCATGATGGTATTATGCAATGCGATGCAATATTACATCATTCCAGGCTGATTTAGGATGTTGTTGCAGTCCTACTGGATAAATTTACATGGTGAAGTATATGAAATGAATTATATGAAATATCTTCAAAACGAGAGCTAATAAAAAATTTTCAGGATTATATTCATGCTCAGCACACCAAGATACTATAGATTAGGGCCTTTTAAAGTCAGTTATGATCTCACTGTTGACCAGTGTAATATAGATGCTTATTCCTCCAAAACATAAAAGTCAAAGGCGTTCCTAGTAGATTTTCTTTTTGGACACTCAGATTTTTTTTTTCTCCTATTTTGAGGATTTTCCGTCCACTGAGGACTGACTGTCTGCATCTAGATAGCACAAGGAGAAAGAAACATTGTTTTACACCTCCTGCTTCAGAGTCTTGACCTAGAAAACATACTGTGGATGTTCACTCTTGTAACATTGGAGGAAATCCAATGGTTCTTTCTACTGCAAGGTTCTCTAGGGATTGTACTATTTCTTTGTGCTAGGAATATAAAATAAGTGGAGAAATGAGAATTTGTTTTAAAAAGCTGCAATCACTGTATCAAAAACTGTAAATTTTAGAATGATTTCTAAAAGTTAAAAACAGAATTTAATAATTTACAATCTAATATGGGGAGAAGGAAATGTCCAAGATGATAAATTTAACTAAATTGAAAAAAGTCAAGAAGGAAAAAAAAAATGAACATGAAAAGGTGAGGTAAACATAAGGCACAAATTAGATTAAATCTATCAATAATTGCATTAAATATAAAAATGTTATATTTTACAAATAATAGTCACTGTTTATAATTAAAATCAAACAGACTTATACCAATAAAATTATGGACACTTTGTGAGAGTCACAATTAAAAAAAAGAATGCAGAAAGGTTGCAAATAAAATAAAATAAAAATTTTGTAAAATGGAAATAACAAAAAAATATGACAAAGGTATTGTAATATAAAAGAAAAAAATATATAAAAAGTAGAGGGAAAACATGGTCGGGTAGAGAGCCTGAGATCAACCTCTCTCCTAAAAAGAACTAAAATAAAGGGCTGGATCCTGTGACAGATCTATTAATATTTTCTAGAACCTCCATTTTTTGCTCTATAAAGCAGTCTATATTCCCACAGTCTATAAGGATTCCTTTTTCTCCATAACCTTGCCAACAGTTCTTGTTTCTTTTCATTTTATCTTAGAGATTCTCATGTATCCATTGTGGTTTTGACTTACCTTTCCCTGATGATAAGTATTTGAGCATATTTTTCATGTCCCTGTTGGTCTGTGTGTCTTCTTTGTAGAAGTGTCTAGTTAGTTCTGCCTTCTTCTTGACTGGGTTCTTTTAATACCTCAGATTCTTAACTACTGATGTATGTAATTTTTATTGAGTTGAAATCTCTCTCATTTTTGAATTTTCTGTTATTTTTAGAAAACTTGATCTGAAGAAGCTTTCATACAATTCACAAATTAAGCTTATATCCTGTTACTCTTCTCTTTGGTCCTCAATACAAAATATCAGCTGAATTAATAATTTAACTATTATAGGAATGTACGTAGCCAATAAATATTGTATAACCTTTATATTTATACAACATGGAAACAGATTATTCAGCATTCAGAAGGATGAATAAGCATAAAGAGAGTATATTTTGTGTGGATTCAGAAATATTCTAAAAATCACAATCTTAGAGGAAGGGTTAAATGTTGAAAATTAAATCTATATATGTATGATAATGAATAAAAGAATATGGGAATACTGAATAAAACTGAGCAATATCAAAAATAAATTGCTCTAAATCTATTATTGTAAGTTGTAGTCAGTGTCTCTTGGGTTCCATTGATATGGCTTTCTTCAGTTTTTAAAAGTGAAGAGGTGTGTTGAAGGTAACCCAATGTGCAGAACAAGTACTCCAGGGACCTTTAACAGTCAGAAGAGATGAATTTGGGTCCACAAATTTTTAAAACTTAAGAGGCCTTTATTTCTTCCCTGTTATATATAAAGCTTTGGAAAACTACATTAACTACTCTAAATCTTAATTCCCCAATCTGTGAAAGAGTGTAGGTTGTAAAATTCAAACATTACTATAGTAGCATCAGTTGCATACAGTACTTTCATTATTTTTCTAGCTGAACTAAAGAATCTAGATTGTGAATTTTTTCAATTTGATTTTGGCTAAAGACCATGGTACGTACATCACTGGTGATCAACTGGTATCATAATAAAAATTCCCATCCTTGCTATCTCTGGAGCAAAGCTTCCTAAATAGTGATAGATTTATTAGTAAAAATAAGATGGTTACATATCAACACAATATTATTGTTTAGGTGAGGAGACAGTAGGGTGAATGTTCCTAACAGTAGGAATATATGATATATAATATATAATGTATATATAATGTATATATTCTTTTGTTACCAATGATAGGTTGAATTAAGAGTAAAACCAGGGCCTCCCTGGTGGCACAAAGGGATAAGTCTCAGCCTAGGTTTCCCACATGGTGCAGCAGACCTCTCCTGCCTCGCCTGCTGCTCCCCTCAGCAGTGTATCTCAGTCAGTCTGCCTGTTCTGCTCCCCACTTTGTCTCTGCTGAATCATCTCAACCCTCCCCGCACCTCTGGCTTACACCCCAGCTCTTGTATGCATAAATAAATAAATCTTTAAAAAAAACAAAAGAGTAAAACCAGTAGCCAGGATAAATTGCAGTGTTGATGAGGATCAATAAGAAAGTTCTAGAAGAACATGATGTAGTGTGTACTAATTAGTCACAGATAGTTAACATATATATTTTATGCACACATACCTATATTTATATATCCTAATAACAAAATATTTATGTTTATCAATCAAAAATAATGGAAAGCTATAAGACAAAAGCTATATCCAGAATCTCAGAAATCACAGTCCAGAAAGACAATTTCTAGATGCTCTTAGAGTGTGCTTCAGGGACTGTGGGATAGGGGTAGGATTTCTAAAGGAAAAAAGGAAAAAATGCTTTCCATTTTTACAAGTTGTCACAATTATCATTGTCATACACAAAATCTATATCTCTGTATATAAGATTGGTTAATAAATTAGTTTCAAAAGCATAAAAATGTGTTGTCCACCACATGCAGGTTCTTTTAGGATACTAGTAGTTTTTCTGAGTAATTGTGCTTTAAAAAAATTTTTTTCCCTTTCTTTTTCACGAAGACATTTAAAAACTTCACTTCCCTAATGGCTGCCAGGCTCTACTTTAAACACCTTTTTGGTGAATGACTTCCATTTGGAATTTTTCCTTCCACAGGTATAACAAAATTTTACCACATTGTACAATAATATAAGTGAGAGGAACTTGACTTCACATTTTCTGAGTAGTGCAGTATAAAGTGCACCTTGATTTTGAGAGGCTTTCATTTTCTGATTACAATTGTGCTTAATTGTGATTAAATATATGTACTATGCCCAGTTCCAGTGTTAACTTAGAACCACGATATGACTTTATTGAGAAAAATCCACATTACAACAATGCAAGCATACAATTCAGTTGGTGCTGGAAGGGGGGTGGATATGAACCTGAGCAAGCTCAGGAGACTGGTGTAGCATGTATGGCTGGTCCATGGAGTTTTTAACAGCCACACCAGCGGGGATAGGAGGTCCACTTCTCATAAAGTTCCTGGCAGCTTTCTCCAAAACCTGGAGAAATGCTTAGGGCCATAGGTGTGGAGTCCATAGACATCTCAAAGCGGCTCAAATTTGATGCCTATATGTGTACCATTTTTCAGAGACAGAATATTGGGGCCACCTACTAACTGTGATGTAAGTAGGGCCTCTAGCATAGCCAGGTTTATACCTACCCTTGTCTTTTTTTGTCTATTATAAGGTATCTTCATCAACAAGTGACAGCTTTTATAATTAAGTTACTCTAACTTATTTTCCACAACTTTCCATCAGTCAGAATCATTGTAATATCAATGCATGTAACATGATTTTTCCATTTTCTTTTTTAAAACGTTTAAAAGGACAAGTTTATTAGGAAAAAGAAGGAGAAGAAGACTTTTAAGGCATAGGCATAAGCAGACAGGAAAAAAAAAAACCCTGCCAATTTCCACTTTATTGTTGAATAAATGAAGGACGATGGAGCTGAATTATCTTGTCATACTGGTGAAAAACAGTCACACAATTAATATTTAATCCAGACTTTTTTACTGCCAAGCCCCAAAGCTTAGCCATATATTGCTTTAAGTGGTTTATTGTTTTAGACGTATTGCCATTTTGACAATTTGCATATTCCATAAGAATTTTTGTGGCTGCTATTATAGTTATGTAGATGAAAGGAGGAAAAGTTTCTGATCAACGCAAAGGAACAAACCCCTCTTGGTTGATACTAGTGAATAATGCCACACAGACTTCACTTGCCTAGCCATCATAAATGGCTGCAATTAAATTTGATCCTCTATTTAGCAAAAATATTATGTAATTTAAATATATCGGAGTAAAACCTACTAGTATGTGAATTATTCACAAAGAAAACTTAAATTCTTTCCCTCTTACTATTCCTCTTTTAGAAAACTGTCACACTAAACTTAACCATTCCTCTAAAACATGAAACTAAGCCCTCTTGAGAAATTTCGAACATTTCTCCAAATGAATAGACATAGCAATGTGTCATGAAATCTTGCCAATTTACAATGCCTACATTACTTCACAATAATATATTTCTTTATTTAAAAGCTATTTTATTGCCTCTTTACAATTTTCAATGTGCATTTCTCTTCTCATTATAAAAAGCAGTAATGTGAGGAGAAAGGTGTCAGCTGAAGCACAGGTTGCAAGGGATCCAATTACCACTGTACATAACAAACCACACTGATCACAACTTTGTGTGGAGAAAATCCTCTGTAAAATTACTTTTTGCATATGTTTAAATATTATTCACAATGAAAAATCTTTTTCCATAGAAATACTTTAAAATAATTTGGCTGGCTGTTACTATGTGAATGCTTTTTTTTTTTTAACATAGCCTTTTATAATTACATATACACTTTATCCTTTTCCATTTCAGTTCCCTCTTGGTAAAAATGAACAAAAAACAAAATTCAGTATAATTTTACCATTCACATTAGCAGGAGAACAATGGCAAGTAGCTTTGAACTACTATTCCATCTGGCATTTCAGTTTCTGTTTAGATTAATAGGTACAATAGAAGTGGAAATTTTCTGGGCTAGAGTTTAATGGTGTTCAATGCTGCTCCTTTCTGAAAGGACCCATCCACCTGTGGACAAAGCCTTCTGTCTGTTACCATAGCCCTGAATAAAGTGACTGATAAGCATGTGAGTCTATTTCATGTTGCAAAAAGGAAGAACTTACATTCCAGTTAACTACGCTGTCTCTTCCTGATACGAATTATGCCAGCTGAGATAATCAATAACTTATCAGACTGCTGAGAGCCCATTAGCATGTGGTTAACATGCTAGTGATCACGACAGTATTCTTCAGTGTGGGAAGTGGCCCTTTGGTATAATACACTTCAATAGTTTAAGCTCAATAATAATAACTCTTGTTTAACAAGATATTAGATTGACTCTTATAAATTAGAAGATTGTTTTCATGATCTATGTAATCTACTCTATTAATAAAAATAGAACTGAAGCCTCTTGGCACAATTCATTTCTCACTTCCACTTACAAGTGGGCTCTAAATATAAGGCATCAGGCTTGCCCAATTAATCACAGCACTGAACAAAGTGTCTACCTGAAGAGAATGTAAAAATACTGCTATTAGAAAGTTTAATTTAAACCCTAGCGCTAAATTAAAGAGCTTTTCAAATAGAGATTATTGTCCGGTAACAGAAAAACAGAATTATGTTTTTTTTTTTTTCCATTTCATTTTAGGAAATTATTTCCAGGAAGAAAGAAATAAAATAATTTGCTAAATCATTTGGAGGGAGTTGTATCTTATCACTGTCAAATTTTAACATGAATAAGAAAATGAAAAGAAGTAAAAAATAATCCAATAGGAAATATTTAAGATCCTACGATTGTCATTTGCATCCTCCAATAGGCAAAGACAAGTTTTTTGCATCTGGTGTCTGTATGCTAACTGAATTTTCCACTGTCTACTCCTTAAATGCAATTCTGATTGTGAAAGAACATCTAAGTGAATGAGCAGGATGCCATATTTCATGTACTGTTCCCACTTTGGGATTGTCATGTTGCATCTGTGGAATTAAATCTTCTAAGGAGTTGTCAAATTTAATTGGTGAGTTTGCACAGTTCTGGTTTACCGGATATATCACACTACCAAGATCTTTTACTTTTATCACTTTATGTTAACTCCATTATTTAAATATTGCCATCTGTGAACAAAGCCTACAAAATTCAGAACACAGTTTTAGTAAATTAAAATCTTAAGTGATACATAATTTGAAAATTTAACTTTATTTATTTGATATGTGGTATATTTTCTTATCATAGGCATCATATTTTCTCCATGTTTAGTATGGAGGAATATCCTAGCAAAAGTACAATAGATTTAAAGACTATTTTAAAAAAGCAAAATCTCTAACATCAATAATATATACATAGTACATTCAAGAATAGGGATAAATACTTCAAATAAATACTTCAAATGGAATCCAACTTTGTCCTCCAACCTGAGAAACCTGCATTGTCTGAAACATAACATTCCATCTTCTATCCCACCTACTAAATTTACTTTCATTGCCTTATACTCTTCTGTTTACATGTATGGGGCTTCTGTACAGATTTTGGCTTTAATGAGACTTCCACAAAAGATCCAGAGGACTTTTCCAAATATTCTGAATTGTCCCCTTCCAGTTACTTTCAATTATCCCCCCAAAGTGTTATCCCTTCAAACAATTTTTAAAAACTATAATGCTAGATTTAAAATTTTGTTTATTTGTGTATTATATGTTTGTTACAAGATGTGCATTATGTAAGGACAGAGACAATAATTTGATTTGCTTCATTTTGTTCTGCAGTGTAGACCTGGCATGTAATAGTGCAGCAGTCAAGTAAGAGTGGAGGTGGGAGTGAAAGGAAAAGGCAAAGGAAATCAGGAAGAATAAAATTATTTAATAATAATAATACTTATAATTGCTAATTTTTTCTGAGCTTTTTGTGTCAGGCGCTATGTAATGAGTTTTGCATTATTTCATATAGTTATAAAAACAATTCTTGGAGGTAGCTACTGCTATTATCTACAGCTGTCAGAGAGAGACTTGAGACTTACAGAGGTTAAGTAACTTATTCAAGGATCACAAAATTAATTAAGTTGGTGCCAGAATTCAAACTGGCCATTTCACAAGAGTCCACATGAAAGAACTTATTAAATGATTGGGTGGATGTGCAAATAAAAGGAATGGAGTGAAAATGAGAGAATGAAAAAAGGAAAGTAGTGGATAACATGACAAAAAAAAATTTGAATTCAGGACAAACACCAAGGAGCTTTAATAACTTACTGATGTTAAACTATGGATTCTGAGAATGAGAGGTTGAAAAACATACCAAATGATGGTTTTAGGGGAAAATAGTTTTGACAATGTGTATCTATCTGAGTTATCAATGACCAATATAGATAAGTTTTGAGTGTCATCAGTGTAAACGAAACACTAAAGCATCTATCATTCCTAAATTAAATGACAAGTAAAACATTTCAGCCTACACAGAAAGAATGTAATGATAACAGTTAGCAGAATTAGTGTTTATATGTGTCAGTTTTGCATTTAATTCTTTACTTCTGCATAGTCTCCTTTAATTATCATAATATGGTTCTAGGAAATAAACACAACTACAAGGCCAATAGGTCTTGAAACCAGGATTCAGGTGCAGCATTCTGATTACATAGCTAGAGCCCTTAGGAAGTCATTTTCCAGGGTCTTAGATAACTTCTGTGTAGTTGAAGCCTTGAAAACAAGGAGAAATGTTTGAAATTGGAGTTCATAATAGGTATTATTCATTGGTTATCTCAATGAATACACACAACAACTTGTAATTTTTTTTCCTATTTCACAAATGGGGAAATGAGATTCACACAAGTTGAGTAAATTCTGAAGTGTCTCTAGCCAGTAGTTGGCAGAACCAGGATTTGATCCCAGATCTGTGTGTTTACATAGACCATACTCATTTATTTAAAGGTCATAATATTTTGTAAGCTTATTCTATATGTTTTTTTTTTTTTAACAGAGGGGAGAAGCAGAGGGGCTGCTTGCTCTCACATTCTAAATCCCTAGTTGAATAACTTCTTTGATGAATCTATTACAACTCAGAATAGCTGGAATACCTTGATTTACGCTATTGAGATTGGTTATCATCTTTAGATACATGATATCTGCAAATGTAAGAACTGCTTTGAAATGATGGTAATGTTCTGTTAGCATTATATTCAAGCATAGGCTTTTCACAAGAATTAATGAACTACACCTTAAAGGTTAAAAAAAATAGTTCAGTTTGAATATATGATTCCAAAAATATAAACAGTCATTTTTAACAACTAAATATATGTTGATAATCAGTACCACTTGAAGCAATACTTTTAAAAGTATTAGCACTGAGCTTTAAACATGGACATTTGAATAAGATCTCTTCTGTAACTAAAGTTCTATAAAGCATGTACATGTACATTTTTGTATTTAAAATAATGAGTAATTGTTTATTGAGCAGCTCATATGATAATTACTATTGAATGATTAAATAATTAGATTTTGAGCTTTCATTTTTGAGAAGATAGTTAATGATATATAAAAAAAGGAAATGTTATATGCTGAATATATGTGGACTCCCATTTAAGGATTGTTTTAAAGATTTTTTCCCATCATATTGGGCATCAGAATTATAGTAGGGAACACTAGAGTAGAATGTCTATACAACTCAGTAATATTCATAGATCTCAGCAACTGGCTCCGATCAGTTAGATAGAGAGAAGATGCAGAATCCTGAGTTTTCTCTTTCAGTAGCAAATGCCAACATTCAATTACATTGCCAAGGGAAAGAAAGCATGGAATTTTGGCCATAATCATGGCTATGCAGGAATTCAAAAAGGCATATATAGTCCTTTGAATTCTTCCCCAGAAGGAATGGGATATGCATGTTCTTTTTAAGGAAATGGTTTGTGAGACTCCTGCAATCTTTAGCCAGGTTGATTGGTAAGGGTCTTTCTCTGTTGGAGTCAATCCATAAGGACTGATAAGGGTGTCTGCTTTTTTCAGTATAGAAACACCAGTATAAATCTACAAGAAGCAAAAAGAATTAGAGATATATAACACTACCAAAGGAAAAAATAGTGGACAACTCTAAAAGAGGGAAGATTTGTGAATTGTCTGAAAAATAATTCAAAATAATGAACTAAAGGCAGCTCAGTGGGCTACAACACACTGTAGGCAGACAATTAAAATCAGGAAAATGCTAAGTGAACAAAATGAAAATATCAGCAGAGAGGTAAAAGCCAGAAGAAGGAGAAATAATAAAATTTTAAGCCAAGAAATATACTAGCTGAACTGAAAAAAAAATTCAATAGAGGGTTTCTTTAGCAGACTTGACCAAGCAGAAGACTCAGTGAACTTGAAGACAGGTCACTTAAAATTATTCAGTCAGAGGAACAATAAGAGTAAAGTGTATTGCCTAACTGGAGAATAGAGGACAGAATATTATACAATTATAACTAGCATATCAACACAATTATAACTAGCATATTGAGTAATATGTTACAGTAGAACCGATCTTTTCATAAAATATTAGTAAGTAAGGATTTATTGGTAGGAGGGTAGTAGAAAAATAAGAACCATAGATTAGAAGATATTCCAGTGAAATCAGACCCACCAATACAATATAGGAAATAATACAGATACTTAATTGTTTCACAAAACCATGCACCTTAATTATTATGAGTTTTTTAGACAGGAATTGGTTACATATTTATAATTCATTTTTATATAAATATGTACAGAAATATATGTGATATTCATGCTCAATAAATTTTTATGTAAATATGATTGATTTCAACTTAAAGAATCACTTAAATATTATTATAATTAGATCTTGCTAGGGTTAGATCACATCTAAAAATGATGGTATACAATAAATATAACTAAAATATTTTTAATTTGATGTATGCATAGAAATGTCAAATGGCAGACTATCTTCTAACTAAAAATGCTTAAAAGTTAGTTAACACGTCAACTAACAGATTAGTTACAAATAGTTACAAGTTATATACAGTTGGAAATGGTATTTTAGAATTAGTAATAAAAATGACTCATAATCTGATTCATATTATTAATCTTTCACTTTATTTGACCCTGAGTCTGCCCAATTTTTCAAGCTCTGATTTTGTTTTTTAAATGTGACTTTCTTTGCTCTGGATGAAATAATCTGAAAATTATGAAAGAACACTTATCTGAACTTTGGAAAACCTAGCTTAGATAAAAATTTGAAATATTAGATCATTCAAGTTTTTTTAATTTTCAAATTCTATTTAACCAGTGGTTTGATTTTAAACCTTAGTTTTGAACTCAAACATTGCTCCAGATTGTCACAAAAGTTTTAGCAATGTAAAATACAGTATCTTCATTGTTGCATAACCTTAAACTTTCACATAAAGATATTTAGGTTGTGCCCTAACCGACGGCCATGTCAGTCTGAAACTAAGAATAAGTATTTTGATTTAATCACCGGCCAGTTCAGTAAAGTTGTTATTTTGTCACTGTACTTTATTCTCCTCATCTATCAAATGAGACTATAATATCACTTCCCAAATACAGTTGGCACAAAGTAAAGGTTCCATTAATTGAAATTATTGTTAAAAGTATTATTTTATATTTTCTTCTTCTAAGCCCTTATCATAACAGTGTCTGGTACCACCTCTTTTGTTCACTTCTATATCAGAAACACTTAAATACAAATGAATATTTGTGCAGTTGGTGTAGTGAAGTGGTTCTCAGACATTGGCATACATGAGAATTACCAGGATAACTTGTTAAAAGATAGATTCCTGGTTTGTACCCATAGAGTTTCTGATTAGTAGGTCTATAGTAAGGTCTTGGAATTTGTATGCCTTATCATTTTTAAAGTGATGCTTGTATTCTCATCTGGAGACTATAGTATGACTTCTACTACTATATGGCACAAAATTAAAATGACATTGGAATCAACCTAGTATTAAAATCTATGCTATTGTACATGACAAGTCCTTTAGAGTGCCACTCCTCTCCAACAGGTAACAAATAGTGGCTATAGGGAGGCCGGGTGGGAGAGAGACAATCAGTGGGGGGGGGGGGGGGGGAGGGAGCCAGAGGGAGGGAAGGGAAAGGGCACAAAATGGAATAGAAAAGAACACAAGGGACCATGGAGATGGATCACGGGTGAATTGGTGGTAGGCTACCCAAGGGGAATGCAAAATGTAAAAGACATAATTAACAATAAAAATATATATTATATTAAAAAAAACAAATAGTGGCTATTCATTATTGGGTCCACTTTGCTTAGAAACTCAGTGAATTGACTGTGCCTTCACTGGTCCTAGTTTTGAACAGTATAGGACACCCCCAACCCTTCCCATCAACGGTATCTTTCTAGGCTCTTTTGTTACTCTGCATTTCTCCTACTTTGAAGGGACCTGGTGTGTAAAGGAGAGAGGAGGGAGAGAATTCACATATCTAGAAGGAGACAAATACACACACACACACACACACACACACACACACACACACACACACTTTTACTCTGGAAGTAAAAAGATGAATTTTTCCCTCAAAGGGTTAGATAGACTTTTCTCAATTTGCCCATAGTTGGCCTCTGCTAATAAGTGTCACTTAGTATGGAGAGTTAAAGGTCAACAGAGATGCTGTGGGCTTTGGAAGTCTATTACCATTACTTAAAGAATACGGTTTATTTTAAATTGAAAGTAGTGAAGGTCCTAGAGGCTAAGAGCTTTGTCCATGTCTCAGTCACCTGCCCTTTTTATTAACTGAAGAATCAATTCACTGTTCCCCATTTTTATGATCTATAAAGTGTATTATGGGTAGTGTCATTCAGGTGTATATTTACAAGTGAACATATCTACCTTTCTGAGAATTCATCTTTTCACTCCCAGAGTAAAAACATGTTTGTCTCATTCTAGATAAGTGAAGTTTCCTCCTTCTCTCTCCTTTACACATTAGGGCCCTTCACAAAGGACATATACTCCTGGTTTGTCCCATTTTACTTTGGAATTTGCAACTATATAATTCTCCATCTGTATGTTATTAAATTGATTTTTTTCCCCTCATCTAACTGGTCTGGTGCTGTTATGTTAGCTCTCCCAGCCCTAAAAGAACTCAGGTGAGTGGATGATTTTCCCCTGTGCCCTGACAATAGCTAAGCAGAAGTTGTGTTTATAATTCCCAATCAACTCATATCTCTGCTTTGTTCTAACCATTCTCCAGTCCTAGACAGGATTTTATCTTATTCATAATTTCCTTTTCAAATTGGGTTTATTTCTCAAAATAACCAGGTTCAAAGTCTGCTCCCAACTCAGAGGCTATATTATGCTTGGAACTCTTTCAGGTACTGCACTTTGGGGAATAAAGCCCATTTTTCCCACTCTTGAAAAGTATACAGTCTAGTGAATTCAAGAGAAAAGTCAAAGATTAAGTAAAATAAATATGTTTTCTATACAGTGGTATATGACATAAGGAGAGTCTGAAATTCCAGGAAGAGTGTAAAGAGAAATAGCACAATGCAGTTAAGGACAGACACTTAGCATGAAACCACATTTCTTTAGAAGGCAGGAAGAAGAAATCTTGTAAGTAACTATGCTAAATTACTAATCACTACAGTGGTTAGTCTTTTAGACAAAAGTAAAAGCACTTATAAAGTTTGGGAAAAATTAACCATTATTGCTGAACAAAATCACCTTCAACTATTCTGAGACAATTTTAAGACTGTTTAGAGTACAGATATCACAATTATTTTTCTATTATGTGGGATAGATTTGGCTCAGTCAGAGACCCAATAGCTTAAAAGGGACCCTTTCACTGTGTGCTTAGTACTTAAAACAAAACAAAATGTGAGAATATTATAGATATGTTCATCTTATTGTTTTGTAAATGTTGTTAACTAAGCAATGGAAAGATGAAAGGCTAACTTTGTTGTATTTCAAAGGCCTCTATATAAGAGCACAATTGCATATGAAGAGTAATAAAATAAATTTCACTGTTTATGGTTTGTGTTAGTACCATTTTCTTATAAAAGAGCCCAACATAATCATCGCTGTTCACTCAAAAAGGGTTGGAGATGGAATAACCAGTGAAGTAAGGCAGACATATCAACAAAAGGGAGGGCTCACATCTTCAAAGAGCTGGCAGGAAACATATTAATGAATTATTTGTTTCTATGGTTCCCAGTGCCTTAAGGCATGTTCAGGATCCAGACCTAAAAGGAATGTGCTTTTGAAAAACTAAAAGTGACAGGGCAAAATCTGGATGGCTTATCACTGCCGAAAACAGATGCACACTATCTTTTTCATTTCGCTGACATACACTCTGAACTATTCATCAACCTTAATTTTTTTTTCTCTAGCCTAACCTTTTGGTGACAGTAAACACGACTTGACAGAGGGCCCAACACGGAAATCACATGATCTTTAACCCTCTTCTGATTTGTGACAGGTTTGGGACACATCTGTACTAATTCATCAGGGAGGAAAAATATCTTTGAAATTATGACAGTGGTTTCAGGAGCAGACACTCAGTTTATATAAAGTACCTTTTAGTTTAAATCCAAGTGAGTAGAAAAATAATAATTCTATCTTAAGAAGCTCATTTGCTTTGAGTAAAAGGGACTTTTCCCATCCAATGAAATGCAGTAGTAGTCAGCATGCATTTTAAAACTGCTTACGTGGAAACAACATGTCTTGGAAAAACAGATTTTAAATTAATTTCTGTGGTTTTAATATTGAATAGGTATATATGTGTAACTGAGAAAACAAAGACACATATCTTAGGTATTTGCTTAAATTTTAAGCACTTGCACATTTGGGACTGTTGATGTAAATTATATGTTGATATAAATGTATTTGTAGATGAAAATGTCCTCATAAATGAAGAGCATTTTAACTATTCCTCCAAAAATGTGTCTGATAAAATATGTGATAAATACCGACATAGCTGTTACTTAGTTGTGAAATGAAAGGAAAGAAATGTATTCAACTGTAAACATTTTGATTTCTCCTGTGCTCTGGGGCAGAAAATGGGTGTTTTCTAATCTCCCATTTTTATTTCTTATTAGGAAAATTTGTACAAGAATAATCATATTCTAAACTGTAAAAGCATGTTGGAAACCCAACCTAATAACGTCTCAGCAAAATTAGGGAAAAATAAGGCATTTTAACTCTATTAAACAATATGCTATTTCAGGGCTTTTGCACACATTGGCATATAACTTTACACACTAAACTACCAACTACAACTTCTAATACAATTAAGCAAAATTTCTCTATCCCTCACTCACTTTCCATTTTTCCTAACTTTCCCAGATGACTGAAGCAAAAACAGTCAGTCTCTTCAATCTTACATCCTGGGATAACTGAAATCACTCCATTTCCTTTATAGTATGAAGTTTCTACATGTATGACCATTATAATGATTTTAGTGATACTTTGTATGGTGAATGGAGATCACACTTGAGTCATTAACAATTTGTCACTCAGTAAAAGCTAAGAAAGTTTATTCCTGAGTGTAGAAACCTCGATAGAGATGCTCTACCCATTCTGAAATGAATTTTAAGCCATAAAGATTTTCTATAGCTGAAAAGTGGAAATGTTATTAGTCACTATAGTGAATTTATGGGATTCTTCTTAATGATACTGACTAGGTGATTAAGGTAGTTTTCCACAGATAGGAATAGAGATAAGCAGCAAATATAAGGTCTACTAAGTTCATGGGATAGCATCCATCCAACTGTAGGTTTAGTTCACCTGTTTCTCAGCTCATTTCCTTGAATGAGTTTATATTGTTTTAATTTCACTTTTCTATTGAGATAAAATTGGTTTGCTACATTGTATATGACTCACAGGAATAGGATCATACCTTCAATTATTTTAAAGATTTATTTTATGAATATAAATTTTGTACTGCAGATTATGCTCAGTTTCAAAGGAAGACTTTGTTTGGATTATGTCATTCACTTATCTTTAGACAATTTAAAAATATTTAATTACATGCAGAGTTTTTTAAATTGATATTGGATTATTCAGTCTTTATTAAGAATGTAATATGCATTTGTGAAATAATGGACATACTACATTTTTAAAGTCAAAATGACTTCCTGGGCCTCCCCGGTGGCGCAGCGGTTAAGCGCTGCGCTGTGGAGCTGTCGGCAGCGGCGACACGAGTTCGACGCCCGGCCAGGGAGAATCCCACATGGCGCGGCAGACCTCTCCTGCCTTGCTCGCTGCTCCCCTCAGCAGTGTATTTCTGATCTGCCTGTTCTGCTCCCCGCTCTGTCTCTGGTGAACCCTCTTACCGCCCCACGCCTCTGGCCTGTACCTCAGCTTGTTTGTATAAATAAAAAATAAATCTTTAAAAAACAAAACAAAACAAAAAAAAAAAACAAAATGACTTCCTAATTATTTTCATTTGTTTGTTGAGTTCTAAGATATAGTGTAGAATATATTTTCGTAGCCAAATATTCAGTTTCAAAATTGAGAGACTTTTGTAAAAATATTATTTGTGAAATATTATTACAGATGTATAGGTTTTGTGCATAAGAAAGGCCAAGGAAAAAACAATTGGGCTAGTAATGGGGACACATTTTTAAGAATACTAGCAAGAGAAAAAACACATGTTGATACTTTACTTAGAATTTACCCTAAGGTATTTACAGAAAATGTAGTTGATACTCTCATTCTCAAAACTGGTCAAGATGTAAGGAGTAGAGCAAGAGGTTAGCTGGGAATTGTATACTAACTCTTTTATGACAATTTCAGTTTCATATTAGGGAATCTCCAGAGACATCAATGCACATAGGGACTTGAAAATATTTAGTAAGTAACATGTGGGACTAGACTATTTCTGCTCTCACCTTTCTAAGCTTCAGAACAGTATTAGGGCAGTTGAGTGGAATAGCCTTAAGATTAAAACCTCCATAATCTCCATGGTTAGAATTTGAAAATATTAGGGTTAATCCCATTTAAGTAAATCCCATTTAAATAAATCCCATTTACTTAAATGGGATTAACCCTAATATTTTCAAGATAGCAGTGAACATTTTGACACCAGGGTTATTAGGGACATCAAATTATTTCTTAAGATGAGATTGGATTTAGTACACAGGATTGAAAACAAAGATTCACTTTAATTACTAATATGTATAAACATAAGAGATGTGACATACGAGAGATGCTTTTAACACTGTTCAAGAAACAGTCCATGGGAAAACATAGATTTGATAGTTACATTTAAAAAGAATCTCTCAAAAAAAAATAAGAATCTCTCAATAATTGAAAGCTGTCATCTCACAAAGGAAGAATGAAAATTGACTCAGGAGAGGGTAAAAGTAGTTGTTAATAATTCAGGGAGAAAATCTGAAGAATATTTTAAAAATCTACCACTTCTGTAGCCTGAAAAGTCCTATGAGGTATAAAAATAGTGGTAAGTTTGTAGTTGGAAGAATAGTATCCATGCAATTTATTACATTTTTCTTCTGTCTTTCTACTATTATAAATAGTTCTCTTTGATGGTTTGAGAGAATCACTGAGAACTAGGTGCTACAGTTTCCTCTGGAACCACCAAAGACATTTATTTTCTGTTTTTTATTAAGATGAGAAAATTTATTTTCCAAATGGCCATTTTATGTAGAAAATCAACATATCTTGTCAAATTGAATGTTTTTATTGTTTGTTAAAGGGCCAGCAATTTTCCATTCATCTGACTTTTTAAAAAATTCTTTAAAAAATTAGTTTGAGGTGTTTTTTTTCCTATCTAAATAATTGTCAGTGAATCCTGCCAAAAACGGAAGTTTTTATAATTGAGTGATCTATCATCCAATCTTTTTTTTAAATACCAGACCAATGATTTCCAGGTTAAGCCATCTGCAAAATAGTTGGAGAGGGTTGTGGAAATATCAGCATCTAGGACTAATGCTGAATGTCATCTATAGACACTAAATTAATTTATTTCTGGACTTCCATTGGATTCATTATTTTGCTTTTACTAAGACTGAACTACAATTTCTAAAATTGAAGCAAGACAATCTGAAATATAGGGTTTCTACAAGATATTGTCCTAACCAGTGCCCTCTGATTTTCTAGTTTTGTAAAATTTATTTCCTTAACCTTCAGTACTTCTAAGTGACTTGTACTTAGCCTTTCTGAAAGAGTTCTTTTTTTTTTATTTGCTGGCCCCTCCCAAAGATGCACTGATTGATAACAGTCAGGGAAACCTCAAATGTGGGTCAAAGATGAGTTTGTATGTTTCAATACAGTTTTTTCCTTTCTGTTGTGGGATATGGGAAGTCTTTAACAATGTCACACATAGATATCCATGATTGGACTGAAGTCCATGTAACAGAAATCTCCTTCATCGGAAGCTTAAACTTTTAATGGGCATTTCAGAATAAAGAAGGAAGGAAAGATTAGGAAACCCACTAGATTAAATTAAATTTGCAGTTAGAGTAAGAAGAGGTAATAAAAAGGTAAGATAAAAATTGGAACATACTGCCTCTCTCTTCTCTCTCTCTAAGGAGTTTTTAAGGGAAACAGTATTGTATTTCATGCATTGTTTACTTTTATTCTTAAAACAATTTATGTAAGTACTCAACTTATTTCCATTTTATTGTTGAACAAACTGAGGGTTTTACATATTTGCTTTTAAGCCTTATTGAAGCTATATAAAAATAATTCCCTCAAAGTGAGAAAATGCATTATATACAAAAATACTTGTTTGAATTGCTTTACCTAAGGTCACATTACTAATATTTAACCCAGAAATGTTTAACTGCCAAGTCTGAACTCTTACCATTAAGCTATATTCCCTTTCTTGGCTCATTATTTCAAACATACTGTCACTTTAACAATTTACATATTCCATAAGAATTTTTGTAACTGTTATTATATAGATGGAAGAAGAAAAATTACTGACTAAAACAACTGAGAAACTCCCTGTTGGATTATATTAGTGAATAATGCCAGATGAGACTTTTATCTGTCATGAATGACTGCCAAAACTCCATTTAAGGTTTGTGTACCAATGAATAGGCAGGATTTTATTCTATTTTCTTCTAAGCCTTCTCTTAAAGGAGTATTCCTGTTCATATTTTCAAGTTCCAAAGTTATCCACTGTAATTCAAAATGATCTTTCATCAAAATGAAATGATTCTATTTTAGTGAGAGGTATGCATGAATTGGCAGTACAGAGCTCACCGTATCTCTATTGGACACAAAGGAAAGTTCTTACAAAGTTTTAAAAAGATAGCACAAGGGCTAAGTTTGTCTAAACTACATAGTCTAATGAGAGCTTTTGAATTTAGTTTCTCTATAATGAAACTAATTAGCCATATGTCTGTACTCTATTGACTTCCTTTCACAGATAACAAAACTCAAGAAATTATACAAGAACATAGAAAACAGGAGAAATATGAGAAGTCAAGTTTTACTAGATAGAGAATATAATCTGATCAGAATTCAAAAACCTATAAATCAAAAATAAATAGAAAATTAAAAGACTGGATAAAACATTTAGAAATAATATTCAGTATAAGTTTATTTTGTCAGAAAGTTTGATCTTGAGCAGTTGTATTCTCAAGAAGTGTTAGAAGTAACACTATTGCTAGGCTGGATACCCTTCTCTACAGCACAAGGTATTTTAGCTGAATTTTAGAGAATTTCCACTTTTGTCAAAATCCAAGAGCCAAAGACTGCCAGGAACACTTTTATTCTCACACAAAACTGGCTACTACAGCAAAAGAGAATGTACTACAGTTGAACCTTGGGACCTTCTCAGAGAAATGTAGGGAAGGGTGTGTTACAGCTTTGGGCATCTGTCACATTCTGAGTGTTGCTCATGTTCTGTTGGAAATAGCATTATATGATTATAGGCAAAGATATTAATTCTCACTTTTACTGGCTGTTGGAGGAATATATTTTCAATTATTGCAATCCTTTGAAATATATTTTAGGACTATATGTAGGTGAAGTCAATGTCTTACCGAATCCTAATTTTTCATTAACATGAACTCTTTATATAGTATCCAGTATGAATTCATGTAAAATGAAATTTCTTCTTACTTTTTTAATATCTGTGTTTTTTCTTACCATGTGTCACAGTTCTGACCTTTAGATGTATAACAGTTTTTAAAAGAAAAATAAAATCCATGATGTTCTAATCAAGATTCTATTCTAATGTTACAAAGAGATAGAAAAAAAATCAATAAATAATGAAATATTTGGGGGGACAATAATCACTATTTCAAGGCAAGCAAAGAATTACGGGATGATAGAGGACTAGAGGTTTGTATGTGGTGCGCTATTTTGAAGTATCAACAGAATGGCTTCTCTGAAGTGGTGACTTTTAGCAAAGGTCTGAATTTAGGAAACAAGTGAGACTTTTGAAGATCTAAGAAAATAAATACTGTTGCACGCAGAGAGAACAGGATAAAGGCCAGGGTGGCTAGAGTAGAATAAGATAGAGAGTGTTACATGATGAGGTCACGGGGATTAGCAATAGCTAGATCACATGGAATCATGTAGAATGTGATAAAGGGTTTGTATTTCCTCTACAGTCATGAAAGATTATGAGAGGTCATGGGATTGTTTGAAAAGCAGGTTGACATAATCTGATTTATATTCTGATAGATTATTCTGGCTGCTGTGTAAAAAATGGCAATAGAGGGTGTGAATGAAAGCAAGAGATAGAAGTCAGCTCCATTATTCAGCGTGAGGTGACAGTGACTTGACCATGGTGATGATAGAGTCATCAGACGTGCTTGGTATCAGGATGTGACTTGAAGCTAAAGTCAAATACTTGCCAGTGAATTAGATGTGATTGTAGAGAAGAATAAAGGATGGGCCCTTAATTTTGAGTCAAATAATCTGAATGAATAGTAGAGCCATTGCAGAGTGGGAGAAACTGGAAAAAAAATGGAGATGCTGGGGAAAAATCACACATTCTGTTTTGAAAATGCTTTATTTGAAATGTGTCTTGAACATGCATAGGTAACTGTTAAACAGCTCACAGGAGAGGGAGGAATTAGGGACATGCTGGGAGCCATCATGTCTAGATAAGAACTAAAGCTGTGAACAGAGATCTTGGGGATAAGTATAAATAGACGTTAAAAAGGGGACTGAGTTCTGGGGCATCCAAAATACAGAATTCAAGAAGTGGAATATAATCCATCAAAGGACACAAAATAGATAAGATAGTTATGTAAAAGAAAATCCAGAGTATAGAATTTCCTAAAAGCAAACTGAAGACAGTTGCTATGATTGAAGGAGTTATCAGCTGAGATGCCAGTGTACCTCTCAGAACTGTTATAGACCACCTTGTAGAAGCTTTCAAAATATTTCTGAGCAAAGCAAAATAATTTATGTTATATTACTGGTATATATTTTTATGTATTATATTTTAGAAAAAATATATTAAAACATTTTAATTCATTCACATAAACAATGGGCTATTTAGATTTAGGTAGATTAATAAATTTTTTCATTAAAATTGGGTAATGATGCCTCAAAATTAGGAAGAGGTTGTAAAGTGAACAAAAACCTGTATCATTACCCTTTACACTATAAGATTATCTCTAGCATACTGGTGATTTCCTGTCAATTTAAATAAATGGAATCAAAGTACATACCATTTGCAAAATTTTAAATTATTATTTATAATTTTCTGAAATGCATTATTATTTAGGCATTGGAATTTTTTTTTTAATTTCAGTGTTTTGTGTCTTTAGATTTTACATATTAAGCCTGAAGTAAGACAGAACAAGTTAAATTCTTGGTTATTATGTTAGTCTTTCAAAAATTATGTTGAAATTTAGTCTTCTCTAAGTAACATATGTCATGTCTATAACTGTTTATATTATTATAACCAACTTTTGGTCATTGTCCCTCTTCTTTTTTCTGGCAATATACTTCTTTTAAAGCTACCAGTCATGACTTTGTTTTTTTCCTTCTCTTTTCCTCCCTTTTATCCTCCTCCCACTTCCTCCTCTTCATATTTTTCTTCCTGTTCTTCTCTTTGCCCTGTCTCCTCCATCAACATTAATAACAGCAACTGCTTCAGATGTAGTAATTACAAAGGTTAGTTTTGGTTATTTTAATGTACATCAGTCTTTGTACATGTAATGTACATCAGTTTAATGTACATCAGTCGTTTAATGTACATCAGTCTTTGTATATGTTGGAGCTTCCAGATAAGGAATTCCTTTGAAATCCCATTAAACTTTATCATATTTTACCCACATGGACAGCAAGCAGCTATGCCCTGTGTCTCTCTGCCCTTATATCAACAATTATATTAATAAAAATGACTTTTGAGTATTGATATATACCATTCTTGTGAGAAAATTTTATCATCTTATTTAATTTCATACTTTAACAATCAGATACTATTACTTTATTTTTACAATAAAGAGGTGAACATGCAGGAGGTTAACTCAAAGATCCCAAATTATTAGCAAGTGATCAAACTAGGTTTAAAGAAACTGTTGGTTGACCGCCCCAGATCTGAAATTCTAAGTAGTTTACACTGCCTCCCTGAAAGGTACTAATTTGCACAGACTTGAATCACAAACTTCTATAGATAAGTGAATTCCTTCTTACCAGGAATCTATAGGGACCTCACATTGACACATTTATTGCTTTTGCTGCTTTGAGAACCGTCACCTGTTCTGCAGTTATCTTATTCTCACTCAACATATTGGCTTATTTCCAGGTCTTGAGCCTTTATATGCCTCACCTGCTCCTTGCTCTTCTCTTGTCCTATTTAAATACATTTGCATAGCTTGGTAACTGGCTATGTGATCTGGTAGAAGAGATCCACTGATTTTCTTTTGGGAATTATTGAGATATTGTACACCACTCACTTGGAACCCCAAAATAGAACTAGGGACATGAGAACTGAGGAAGTTATGTGGCAAGTAGTCTATCACTGTTAAATGTAAACTTATTTCCACAGTTCGTATTTTTCTTCTGTATCTGTATTATATGTAAGATGAAAGATGTTTTTTCTAAAAAGAATTCTTCATGTCAGATTCTCCCAGCACCACATGGGAAAGTCATTGAATAAACTAATAGTAGGCTTCCAAGCCAACAGTAATTATGTTACATTGCTCTTTTTTTGGCAAGGAGTTATTTTATTTTTTTCCTGTAAATGAGGCACTTTAATACAAGTATACTTTTACACAGTAAAGTGGAGGAGGATTTGATGCAAATGTCTTTCAGGTGAGATACATTATTTTATTTTCTCATTTCTAGGTCAATATAATGAAATGACCAATTGATCAGTCAATCAATCAATCGACTTGCTTATCCTTATAATCACTATAGCATACAGTAATTAGATTAGGGAAACATATACCTGTAAAAGCTGAGGCTCTACTTGAAGATTGAACATTACATGGCACTTTATATTCAGAAAATAAAATAATTGACACAAACTCTTTCTTTGATTTAAATTTTGAGGAGAGTTATTTTTCTGATTGCTATTTTTAAAGGAGAAAACCGACTGAGAGAGTAAGCAACTTATCCAAATATGGTAGCAACTTGATGGCAACAGGGAGTTAACAGTCAAGTTTACAGTCCATCTATTTCTGCACAGGTCACTATAACAGATGTGATACCTTAATTTCTCATTTTTCCCAAAGATGAATTTGAAGTCTGTCTCCTATTCTGAAAAGCAAATGCTTAAGCTAAAAAACTGCAGTTAAAATTTTTCAGTAACTAACACTCTGTTCACTCTAATTCCAATGAATATTTTTTATTTGTTTAGTTATGGATATGTGTACTTGAATTCCTTTCAATTAATTGATTCATATGCTGTAACAAAGAAGAGAATAAATATTAAGAGTTGAAAAATTATATTCCTTAAAAGTTTATTATCATCAATGCTATTATCTGTTCAAGTTGTTCTATCACCTACTATCAAATGAGATTCGATCATGAGATGAGGAAAGTAAGATGAGATCATGTAAGTAAGATCATGAGATGAGAAAGATCATGAGTTTTCAAAAAGTAAAAAGAGCAAGTCTAAGTCAACCTGGGTTATTAGCTATCTAAGTAGCAACCTGAATCCTTCTAACCCCATTTCCCAGAGTGACTATTGGTTATTAGCTGTATGATCAACTAAATGCTAATTAATCCCAGGTGGGAGGCCATGGGTTTTAAATTATACTTGAAAATCATAAAAACCAAACTGTGAAAAGCAGCTAAAATAGGGGATTGATTAATCATGAGACACCACTAAGATTCAACAATAGATTATGCAGTACACTGAGCATTCAATTTTTCAGGCACTGGCAGTGTGGATGCAGTTTGCTACTATCCCCATATTAGTTCCCCCCCCCCCCCAGGATATGGTTGGTTGGGTTTATCTCTTTAAGTATAAACACACTGGAGCAACATTTTTAACTCTCAGAAGAAAACGCTTCAGATTGTTGCTTAGAATGGAGAGGACCTGCAATTGTACATTTCTTCAAATAAGGCAGCATCAAGTTATAAGAAAAGCAAATATTTTTTTTATAATATATATTTTTATTGTTATTTATGTCTTTTACATTTTGTATTCCCCTTGGGTAGCCCACCACCAATTCACCCGTGATCCATCTCCATGGTCCCTTGTGTTCTTTTCTATTCCATTTTGTGCCCTTTCCCTT
>PVIJ01000867.1:0-63908 GCA_004024925.1 Scalopus aquaticus
TCAAAAGCACCACCAGCAGTTGGAGCCTTTCTTCAGAAAGTACAGTACTCTGGTATTCTGTTCCGATATTGAGGGCCTCATGAATGCCTTAGAAAGCACTCATGACCTACAAGAATGGAGACTATTTCTAGACTCTTCAAAACTGAGTCTTAAGGCTGTGCTTTTGCACAATGGAATCTATCTTCCATCTATTCTATTCCTGAACAGCTGTACAAGAGACAAGTGAAGAAATCTAAGAAGTAGTCTATGACTTGATTTTTTACAGGTATTAACTGTAGGCCTATTACTATTGGCATGCATTTCATGATGTAAACATCAGCTTATTGCAGATTAAAAAACAACTAGAGCCAACATTAGAATTTGACTGTCATATTCATGTTGAGCACATACAAATTGATAGGAAATGACTAATTTTATTTCAGTAACATGACTTCTGTAAAAATTTGTTGACCAGTGTAATTGTCAGTAGTCTGCTATTCCAGATATGTGGTTTGTGATGGACGTGCACCAGTTTATTGTTTGGATGATGTATAATTTATTTAACCATTTCTCTGTTGTTGGAAATTCAGGTGATTTCTGTAATTAAGGATGCTCATGTTTTTGTTCTTCTGGTCATAATTATTATTCTTGCTTCCTGGAGAAACTAATTAATTTCTTCATGATTTAGTAATTCTGATTATTAGTAGTGGTAGTCTGAGATTTTTCATTATATTCCATATCTATGGCTGATTTTTTGTCTTTTTTCTCTCTGCACCTTTCAGGTATTTCTTATTTTAGCCAGAATTGGGTCCACATGAATTAAAATAGCAAGTTATGTATGTCTGTTAATTCTTTAGAGTGAAAACTGGCAATATAAAAGGATGGCATTTATTTCCTACATCATTTAAGGTGCATACACAAGGAGAAAAGAGGGAGATTTAGGAGAAATCTGGTAAATTATAATCTTTGCCCAATGGAAAGTTATTTTCCAAATGCTTAATTTTGATTGAAATATGGCTCCCCTTTAAAGGCTGAAATAGTGACCAACTAAACTAGGGTGCACTGAACCCAGCATAGACCAGTGTTTTTCTCCAGATGACTTAAATGTATATTTTAAAATATCAAGGGCATTTGGTCTTTTAAAAAACTCAGCATCTTTATTTTTTACTTAAATATATTTATTTAATTATATTTTAGAGCATTGTTCATTTTTATATAATGTTTGATTTTCCTCTCAGGTGTAGTCCCCATAAAATTCCCAACACTAAATCACCAGTGAACCATCACCGTAGTCTCTTGTGCTTTTCCCTACTCTGAAAAACTCAGTATCTTTAAATGGAGTGGCCCCAAATGCAGCTTCTCAGGCAATGGAGAGAAGTCTGGCTCTTTGTGAGCTGAAAAGAAAATGAGCATGAAGTGGGAATGAATCAGATCGGTGGTAGGATTATTAGCTAATAAAGAAAATGAAGAAAGAATTACTATTGCCCTAGTTCTGATGGGGTTTCTCTGTAGAATCTGCTGAAATTTCTAGACTAGTTTATATAGAGAAAGATGACTCAGTGCCTACCTACATTAAGAAGATGTTTTTGTTTCTTCTATTACAAAGTAAAATGTGGTTGCTATAAAAAATATAAAAGACATTCAGGGGCCTCCCTGGTGACGCAGAGGGTTAAGTCTCAGCACTCTGAAGCTATCTGCAGCACAAGTTTGATCCCTGCCCAGGGAGCTGACCCACATGGCCCAGCAGACCTCCCCGGTATCGGCCACCGCTTCCCTCAGTGTATTTCAGTCAGTTTCCTGTTCTGCTCCCCACTCTGTCTCTGGGGAATCCTCTCACCCCCTGTCCCCACACCTCTGGCCTACACCCAGTTCTTATATGCATAAATAAATAAATCTTTAAAAAGAAATAAATAAAGGACATTCAGCAATTAACAGAGGGGATGTTTAACATGGACATTAAAAGTCTTCCTTGGGCCTCCCTGGTGGCGCAACAGGTTAAGCACTGTGCTGTGGAGCTGTCAGTGGCTGTGTGTGAGTTCTATACCCGGCTGGGGAGATTCCCACATGGTGCAGCAGACCTCTCCTGCCTGTGCCTGCTGCTCCCCTCAGCAGTGTACTTCAGTCAGTCTGCCTGTTCTGCTCCCCACTCTGTCTCTGGTGAACCCGCTCACTACCCCAACACCTCTGGCCTGCAACCCCTCTTGTATACAAAAATAAATAAATCTTTAAAAAAAAAAGTCTTCCTTGACCCATACCTCTCCCCACCCCCACTACTTGACCACTGTTATGGGGTACTTGATGCTTATCTTGGTTTCTTCTGTGTCATATTAGTGTATATTACCTGTAAAATGTACAGAACAACAATGCTACTTTCAAAAATACTGGCGTAAAAAATAAATAAAATACTAATGTAATCGGTAATTATTCAGACTTTTGAGGATGGAGGTCACATACAGTTTGTCCTGGCCCAAATAACAGAACAGAACTTACTAGATATGAAAACCTGTAGCCTAAGGGAAAGCCCAAGGTAAAGGAAAAACAGCCCAAATTTTTACTATTATTCACAGGTTAGATTTCTATCACTGAATGAAATTTAATTGGGGGTTGTACTTTTTTCCTTTGGGAACACATTAAAATAGTAACTATGACAAGATGATTAAATCATGAATGAATTTAAAATATTAAACTAGTATCAGCCATGCTAACATATCAGCAACTTGTTGGAACTTAATGTTTGCTTTGGAATTTAAATGTTAGGAATGTGTCTCGCTAACATTAGGGCTTAAAATTGGGGGGGGTGGCGGTGGGCACTGCTAACAATGCAGTTCATAAGGTTTATTTTCAGCTTAGGGCTAACCATGAATGATTAATTATATTACTACCATAGCAAGTGTTTAAATGGTGACGACAGTAGAATTTTTGCCTGGGAGACCTCACATTGTTCATTCATTAAGAAAAATCTACTACTCTTTGTCGTGAACTCTGCTCAGTATTAGAGACACACACTTGGAAAACTTGCCCCTGACACTCACTGGCGTTTTGCATGTGCTCTCCTCCCACCTGGAACACTGTCCTCTCTACCATCTGACAGCATCTGCCTTCCTTCATGTCCTAACATAAAGGTCACTTCTGTTGGACAGCCTTTTTATTTAGCTCTACCAACTGATTTAGCAGATCCCTCATGGAAGTTCTTCTCATATTTAAACGCATCTCCATTAAAGCTTTATCTCATTGTCTTGTAAGTGCATAATGACATAAATGTTGAATTCTTTGAGGTCACAGACTTCATATCTTCATAGCCTCAGAGTTAAAATAAGCACATGATTGATGCTAAATGTATATATTGACACTTTATATATTATGTGTAATATGTAAATATATAGGTATGTATTTGTTGAATAAATATATGAACTAAATGATCTAGTAATGTTGACTGAAATCTCCACATTCCTAACTGTAGTACAAGGAGGTAAGGAATAGTCTTCAGAAGAATACTCAGTCTAGGGTCTTTCTTAATGCAGACTTTCAGGGCATGATAATTGGAAATTTAGATAGTCAATTAAGCAGGTCATCAGAAAGTATCTGATGGGATTAAATGGGAGGAATATATTCAATATATCTGAATGGCATATCTCCCTCAAAATTATTCAAAAATTGTTAACCCTCTTACATGGTTTTGAGGAAAACATAAGAAAAAGATCTGTGCCCTGTGGAGCATACATGATTTCCAAACTCTATTTTTAGTGGGAGAATGCTGTTGTTTGCCTTCCACATTAACTTTCCAGAGGGAAACTGTTAATCTAAGGATTTTAGTAATTCAGAACTATGATTTAGAAATTAGAGTTCATGTGAGGTTGAAAAAACAATAACTTCTCATCCTAGAAAAAAAGAGTCAAAGTAGCCTCACCAATTGGGTCTCTTTCCTCCATAGGATTAGACTCACAGGTCTGGCAGAGAAGATCATCATCCACTAAATCATCGTGTGTGATGTGGGAAGATGGATCAGTCAGGTCCTGGCAGGAAAGAGGTGATTCCCCAAAAGTGAGAATGGAGGAAATACAGGGACTCCTCACAAAGATGTAGGCAGGGGTCATGGAAATCAATAAGAATTGACAAAGCACCCTAGAGTTAACAACAGAAAGCCATTACCACTCCTCATTTCTCAGGAGAGAAGGAAAGGGAGAATCTCTTGGAATCTTGTCAAAAATGGAACTGTAGGAAAGGGACACCTGGAGGGAGCTGTGGCCTTTGGAGGAAGATTGCGGCCACTACTGGTGCAGCCTGGTAAGGCAGCAGTTGGGGCGAATACCCACCTAGGAATGCTTGTTCAGTGCTGCCCAGTTTTCCATTTGTCAAAAGAAGTATGAAACTCAGAATTTGATGTGAATCTCTCCAAAGACAATATAGTGTCCCAATCACCAGCCTTTCTCTCTTTCCTCTCTTCAGTTTCCTGCCGGCCATCCCACTGGATGACCTAAATGACCCCCATGGAGCAGGGAGTCACGGAATGTGGTCTGAGGATAGGCCTCCTGGAGCACAGAAGAGGGAGAGTTGGGGAAAGAGTGCTTCTGGAGGGGTACATGGGGACTCCAGTCAGGAGAGTGAATCTTTAAGTTTTGAGAAGTAGCCTTTCCTGACAATATAACATTCCTGTGTTCATTTGATAGGTTAAGTGGTGTACTCATGTGCTAGGATTTTCTTGCTTGCAGGCTGACCTTTAATTCAGATCTCATGAAAGGGAGCCCCATGCAGAAGTGTTTTCTTTGGCTCACACCCCATTTTCTTTCACTAACAATCCCAAAACATTGTATTGTCTTTGGGGTAGATTCATATCAAATTCTGAGTTTTATACTTCTTTTGACAAATGGAAAATTGGGCAGCATTGAACAAGCATTCCTAGGTGGGAACTATTTCCATTTACTAAACGCTGCCCCTGTAGACAGGCAAAATGCTGCTCCCGGCTTCCTCCTCTGCCAGTTCTGGAAACCAGCATTCTACTCTCTGTCTCTGAATCTCTAGGAACTTCATGAGTGAAATTGTACAATATTTGCCCTTTTGTGTCTGATGCATTTCGTTTAGCATAATATTTTCAGGGTTTACCCACGTTGTAACTCGAGGCAGGGTTTCCTTCCTAAGACTGAGTGACAGTCCATTGTCTGTGTGTGTCACATTTTGTTTATCCATGCATCTATCAGTGGACATTGGGTGTTTCTATTTTTGGCTATTGGGAATAATACTGCTATGGACATAGGTACAAAAAAAATCTCTCCAAGTTCCTGCTCTCAGGTGTTCTTTAAATATTAAATAATTTATAGGAAACTCACACAAACTAGATAACTTGAAAGATAGAGATTAAAAACACACACTCTGGTGACCCTACCATTGAGGGTGATGTGATGACATTACCATGTATGTCATTCTCACTATGTGCTAGGCATTCTGCTAAACAAATGCTTTATATGTTTATGGCCCGTAATTGCTATGAGGCAGGTACTATTGCTCTTTTCATTACACATGAGAAAAGTGAAGCACAAATAAGGTTAAAATGCTTAAGGTTATATAGCTGGAAAATGGAATTATCAGGATTCGAACTCATGTATGGTGACTCCAGAGTCCTTGCCTAACATAACCCTCTATTCTCCTGTCTTTCAAGGCTAATCCCAATGTAGCCATAGTTCTGAAGCTTTTTCCTCTGCAAATATATATACAAACGTTATGTGCATATATACAATAAGGTAATACTATAATTACATCCTAATTTATAATTGGCTTTCTTCAGTAATAAAAACAAACATCAACATTTTAAACAGCAGTATAATAAATGGCCAACTTATGATGATAACATAACTGTTATATTAGATGTTATTTATCATGATAGAAAAAGTTTAATTTTGTTCCAGTTTTTCACTATTATAAAATACTGTGCAGTACCACCTTTATACACATATTTTTAAACATTCATTCCGAATCTTTTCCTTGGGAAAGATAAATTTGCTGTGTCAAAAGTTTTTCTTCTCACTCCCTTTATAAAAATGACTCTATTTTCCTGATTTAAAAAGAAACACAGGCTCATGGCCAAAATAAATAAATAAAGACAAAGTAGAAAAGAAAGTAGATAACCTGTAATTTATTAATATAAGCAACACTGTCAGGAACATCCTGTTACTAACATTTTTCTGCACTTGTCCTGATTTCTTTGGCATAAATCCCTAGATGAGGAATTTCTGGGATAGTGCATTTTCATTTTTGATAAACATTCCCAAGTGGTATGCCTGTTTTTAAGATCTTTAATGTGTGTTATTAAATTACACTATATGTCTAGAGCAATAGCCACCATATGAAGAAACGAGGATTCAAATAGGACCGTGCATAGTCCAAGGCAGCCTGTTAGATATTTATGACAGAAATAGACTACGTGTTGATCTGCTGGTGCCATTCATTATAAATAATTTAGTACCCCAAGTTGTTCTAAAAAAAAAAAATAACACCATAGGTAGGATAGTTTGGAGTCCACAGATTTTCCATCACATTTTTTTCTTTCACCATGAGATTTTTTAAAATATTGTACTGTTTGCATTATAAAAACATTATATCAAGAGAAATGGGCTCTGATCTCTATGCTAATGGATTTAGAATCATAAGAACTGAGTTTTAACTCTGGCCTAGCTATTTGTCTATATGATCTTGAACAGATTACTTGGCTTATCTTAATCTTTTCATTTGCTCAACGGGGAAAATAATTGGCTCACAATATTATAAGATAATTACCATAGGTGAACATACAGAGAAACTACAAAGCAATACACAAATATGCTGCTATCATTAGTAATAAAAGTAATACTATTCTCCATTTTTCAGGTAAAGTTTGTTCTGATTCCCCCGCTCCCGGATTAATTAATAAACAGATTAATTAGTTGGGTGGATATTCCTTTAAAACTCCTTGCTTCCTTTGATGGTGGGTGTGGTGTGGTAACATACATCTGAGGAGGTGTGACCTATTCCTCTATATCATGTACAGTGTTGTGAACCAATGTTACCTCAGTAAAGAAAAGTAAATAAAGTTCCGTGCCTCTTTTCTCCTTAAGACCCTGGGATTTCTCCATCTGATATAAAAATTTCAGGAGAACTGATGGACTTAGAGTCCTGGATCTTGGAGAGAGACATATGTTTCTGCATACACCCAGGTCATTGATTCTTTTAATTTTGCTCCATATCTTGTATGTATCATTTCCTAATGCCAGATGGGAGTGAGTGAATAACAGCCTTTTGACAGATCAAATTTCAGTTTTAAAATCCGGGAAGCAAAGTTGCATCCTGGCCCTTTTTCTTTTTAAATTATATCTACATGACCTTTTTCTGGTTTTAGGCAAGTTAGATGCCTCGTTTTTGGCAGAGCAAAGGGAAGCCAGCCTCTCTCTCCTCCCAGGCCTTATCCCTGCTCTGCGTGTGTCTCTGCCTTAATCTAGGTAGTCTGTCTAGGTTGCTACTTATAAGAAATTATATTTCAGCATTGAATACCTCACACCGAAAATTAGGATCTTGAGAAGATATTCCTGTGTTTTTCTTGTTGTTACTAGTTTTACTTCTCTTTTTATGTTTGTTTCTAAAATGTCTTCATTAAATTCACCTAATACCACCATTGACCCACAGTTTGGCATCCAGGGAACTATCAACAGGATATAATTTCTCTCAGAATTTGTTATTCTCCTGAAACCACACTGCAGTGTTTTTGCGATTGAGTCAGCACCAGATAACCTCTGCCCTTAACAATTTCAAGAAAAAATTGTTTCTCTCTGTTGCTCAGTACTTGGGTTGATATCTCTCAGGTAACTGTTTCACTTGTAAAGCTTGTTGAAAACTTATACCCAAAATAATAGAGGTCTCACCTGTAAGAGCCATTGTGGATGATGAGACCCCTTTTCCTGGTCAGAATTCAAGTCAGGATCCTTGGTTTTCCTAACAGAACATCATCTAGCCGACAGCTGCACTTGAGATGCTCACTGGCAACCTTACTGACCCTTCCTTGAGGAAGACAGTCTGCAGGGCAGTTTAGTCAGCAGTTACTGTGGTTCTTCAAGAGCGATTATTTTCTCATATTAGTACCAGAAATGGCTTGCTTCTAGGAGGCTAACTCAGCCATGCCCAGATAGGCCTTGCTGAGCAGCATTTCACTAGCTAGGCTTTGGCTTCTTCTTTTTTTTTTTTTACATACAAGCTGGGGTATAGGCCAGAGGCGTGGAGCGGCGAGAGGGTTCATTAGAGACAGAGCGGGAAGCAGAGCAGGCAGATCAGAAATATACTGCTGAGGGGAGCAGCGGGTGAGGCAGGAGAGGTCTGCCGTACCATGTGGGATTCTCCCCGGCTGGGCATCGAACTCGCGTCGTGCGCTGCCGACAGCTCCACAGCGCAGCGCTCAACCGCTGCGCCACCAGGGAGGCCTGGCTTTGGCTTCTTGTCCACAGTTGCAGGAAGAAATGGCAACCTGGCTTCAGCTGAAATCGCCATTCCTTACTTCCCAGCTTATGTTATGGAAAGGACTCTGCCATAAATTCCGCTTTGAGCTCAGCAGAAGAAAATGAGTAGCCCCTCCTGACAAATTGGTCTGCTTCCACATTTATGAAATTGAGAGGTTGTAACCTATCATGTTTCCTTCCTAGTTTCAGATTCCTAAGCTGAAAGCCAAAATAAGTGCTTCATGACAATAACTCTCATCTCTGTTTCCTGGTACTTATCTCCCCTTTCTTCCATGTGGATTAGCTCTTCTTTTCTTTATTTCAGTTATCCTGTACATGTGTTTATTTTAAGCCATTTTAAATCCTTTGTGGAAGTAGGCAGAGTTCAGGTTATAAATAAAATGGTATGGCCTGTATTATCATCACATCACATTGATTTATCTTTGGTGTTAGTCTCCTGCTTCCCGCTGAACTTCCTTCTGTTTTTTGATTCATTCATATTTGTGTGGGAATGAATTCATATTTTGATGAAAACAAGAGTATGATCAAAAAAGGAATATGAGCTTCAACAGAAACCTAACAATATTTTTATGGCCTAAAATACAACCTTATACAGCCTACTATGCAAATACATTCATTTTCATGTAAATTACTTGTCATAGGCACCACAAGGGTTAGACTAATTGGTTACTGAACTTCATTGAGATTAAGTAGTGGATATCATGGCCAAGGGCTCCCTTGTTAGAATTTATAAAGCACATTTTAGATATTTTTGTCTGGGGGAGAGTTGCTATGTTTAGCAGAAACCAAGGTTGATGAAGAAAAGGCTGACTCTCAGACACTCTGTCACTATTCATAAGAATCAATATGAATACTGGGTTATAAAGCCACTGTCTAGTTAGAGTGACTCAAAAACTTTAGGTAAGTTGATGGTTCTAGGTTATTGGACAAAGAAGAACACTCCAGAGGCATTTGGAAATGGTGGGAAGAATATTAAAGAAAATGAGATAGAAACAGAGGCGAAAGCAAGACAGAGAAAGCAGGATCCTGGGGTCAGGTGGTACCAAAGATCTCTTCTCACTGGGCCCAGGGAAGGCTTCTTAAACCAGAATGGCCACAGATTACGCAACCATGGTATCAGCAACTCCTTTTCTTGAACATCTTTCCAGATCTGGACCATATCCTCAGGATTAAGTGGAAAATTGCTGTTCAAGAGGAAGCATATTCATGTACTACTTTATTTTAAACCCAGAATGACTTATTTACCGAGTGCTAGAAACTGTACCCTGCCCCATCTTTTTAAGCCAAAATGACAGACAGTGGCTTTCAGGAATGAAGCTCCTTCCCTTTTATGTCTGTTCTAGTCCAGCCTCCTCTGGTTGCATGGAATAGAAGCCAGCACCAGCTTGCTTAAGGACATGGGGGTTTATTGCAGGTACACAGATATGTTCTCATGGGAATGGCATGCGACTCCCACGGAGAAGAACCTTCCAATCCTCCAGGGGAGCTAGAATTGGGATGCTTTTGCCACCCAGGAGAGCCACTTTCTTGCTCCCTCCATCATGTCTATCAGGCCAAAGGTCTAGGTCCATGTTACTTCAAGTGCAGACCAGGGGCCAGCAATATAGACATCACCTGTAATAGTGTTAGAAATGCAAAATTCCACCTCCCCCACCATCTGAGTCTGCATTTTTAACAAGACCCCTGAATGATGTTTTGTACATTAGAGTTTGAGAAACACCAATGTGGGCTCCTGGCTACTTACAAAATTGCTCCCTTTATTTACCCACCCCGATGTCATCATCAGGATGATGGGGGTGCGCAGGGCCATGTGTCAGGCAGGAACCCTGCTGGGATTGCCGGAGGGAGAGGCCAGATCTGGTGCATTGTATTTAGGGCCTGCGCCTGCTGGGCTTTCCCTGAGCTGGTAGCATCTCTGTCAGCGAGATGGTGGGTCCCAGTTGCTAAGACAGAGTTGATAGAGAAATCCAATGATTTAAAAATAAAAATAGATAAAACTGGCTGTATGACTACCATTTTAAAATGTCTTTGTTCTGTTTATCTTTTCATTAGTCCAAAGAGAATTCAACCAGAAAACACTGTGGATATATATAATTTAGGAAGTTGCACGAACACTGAGTTTCTAACTCTGACATAGATGAGCTCTCTGGTGATTTAACAATAGTTACCTCTTGCTTCAAGCTGGCAGAAATTGATCAGTGCTAGTGTTTACAATGCTTCTGGTGCCCAGTTCTGTTTGGAGTCCAGCGTGCAAAGCTCTGGCGCCCATTGTGCCCATTAGTCTGTGAAATTGATTTTTTAAAATAGTGATACAGGCATTTGGCAAACTGTATCATTGAGCGAGTGCTCTAGTTTTCAGTGCTACTCTATGAGTAAGTAATTAGACCATTTACGGACTAGTGGGTGTGGCTAGGTCACTGGTGTGGGACCCTCAGCATCCTGGAAGGCTTTTTTTTTTTTTTTAAGATTTATTTATTTATGCATATAATCTGGGGCATAGGCCAGAGGTGCAGAGTGGTGAGAGGACTCAGCAGAGACAGAGTGGGGAACAGAACAGGCAGACCCACTGAAATACATTGCTGAGAGGAGCAGCGGGTGAGGCAGGAGAGGTGTGCTGCACCATGTGGGAATCTCCCCCACTGGGCATCGAACTCAGCTGCAGTGGCTCTGGACACTCTCACAGTGCTGTACCCAACCTGTTGCGCCACCAGGGAGGCCCTAGAAGGCATTTTTAAAAAGGAAGCATTTTCTACTTCCATTATTTTAGTTTCATTAAAGATTTTTAAAAATTATTTTTGTTTTTTCACTAAGAATTTTTTAAGAGTAGTTTAAGGTTTATAGGGAAATTGAAGGGAAGTTGCAGAGTTTTCTGTCTATACTTTGCCCCACACACCATCATTTTGTTCAGATGCTTCATTCCTTGCTGACCAACAACATAGGTGTTTAAGGTAGGATTAGTTGTTTGTTCCTTGCTTGGCTGTTCCAGTTTTGGCTTTTCAAGGTCCTGGTATCTCCCTTAGAAACTCCCTGCAGCAGAATGTTGGGCTTTTGCTAATGCCTTTTAAATAGTATGTCTCTTTAAGGCACATTGCCCATTTCACTATGACTTTATTGTAGACACAAAAAATAAATCTGTATTTTTATTGTAGCAGTTCAGATGCTGGGACAGACTCTTGAACCTGAAGGAAAGGAAGAACCAACCAGGGGTAACGTTAGCTACAGGAGATCTAGGGCTACTGCTCTGATGTAAAAAATGAGCTTCCAGAGCTAAAAAACCCCACCCATCTCCAAGGAAGGAATTGACGGTATGTCTCTGCAGGGTGGACTTTCATTTGTGGGGAAGCATCGGAAACCCATCAGATTAGATGGTCTTCAGTCATCTGTAGTCGGAAATTTTATGAGTGGTTATAAACGTTTAAAAATCCTAAATGAAGGGCGAAAGGGCTTCGGCCTTAAATTTATGTTCCATCTAACATGAACCTCTAAAGTATGAGTTTCCATTGCTCTTCTCATCATTTTAAAAATTATGAAATCTATCACACATACAAAAGTATATATCACATTTATGTATTGTTAAAGATAATAAGACAAGCCCTATGCCTACCATACAGTCAAAGAAGTAGAACTAACCAACGTCTTTGAAGTTGTCTGTTAACAAGCATTTCTTGACTGCTTTAATGTGTTAGATTTGTACAAGGCAGTGCTTTATTTGGGAGCATTAACATCCTTGAATACCAAGTGAGAGCGGCTCAGCCATTTTTTACCTCATGCCCAAACTCTCTTCAGATTTCCATTCTGTCTGATACTGGATTTAAGAATAGTTAAATTTTACCACATAGAAGAAACTGATCTTTAACAACCTAATTATCCTGCTTAAAAATAATAGCGTTGTTCAAGAATTTAATTTTCACTTGACAATTACAGCAGTAATTCTGTGCGCAAGTCATGTATCCATCAGCCTGAGTTTCTGCCGTAGTGAAGGCAAAATGTCTCTAAGCTAAAAGTCCACCCAGGCCCCAGAAAAAGCAGAAGTCCAGTGAAGCAGAGCTAATCTCTGCTGGAAACCATCTCAGAATTGTCAACACTAGGTCCAGGTGAGGTGGCATAATTCCCCAGGTGCATGATGGGGCATTGGAGTTGTACCCTTTTAGTCCAGATGTGAACGATTTGGTGCCACCTACAAATCCAAAGAGCCAAGATTGGATACGTGTATTTAAAAAAAATGCTCTGGTGAAAATCAGAGTTTTGAAAAAGAGAGAGTGAAGTACATTGAGTAGCCATTAGGTTGCATCATTTAAAATGGGCATGGAACCCTCCCATGTCTTTAGATATTTGCGGATACCTGGTGTGGCATTTCGCAGGCGGCCCTGTGTAAGGCCTGTCCTGCTGGAGGTTTGGGTTCATGGTCAAAGGCACTGGTTCCTTTTTACAAATGAGCAGCACTGGCACAGAGGGAGTCCTTGTCGGGCACCAAGCTGGCATTGTGCTAAGCACTTTGTTGATGTATTATCACACTCCAATTCTATTGAGTAGGTACTATTATAAATGATAAAAATGAGGTACAGAGAAGCTAAGGCACCTGCCAGGGTTGCTTTTCTTTAATGTGTTTTTGCTAAAGTCTTTGAGAGAGAGCATTGTACTGTGGTTAAGAGGATAAGCCCAGAGGCAGACTATTTGGGTTCATATCTTACTTAGCCACTTTAAAAAAAAAAAAAAAGATTCATTTTTATTTATTTCTTCATACAAGAGCTGGGGTGTAGGCCATAGGTGCAGGGGGTGAGAGGATTCACCAGAAACAGTGTGGGGAGCAGAACAGGCAGATCTACTGAAATACACTGCTGAGGGGAGCAGCAGGCGAGACAGGAGAGGTCTGCTAGGGAACTAACTCATGCTGCAGTGGCTGCCAATAGCTTGATCATGCCAAGATTTAACCTCTTGTGCCACCAGGGAGGCCCTTACTCAGCCACTTTTGACCTTACCTACCCTCTCTATATGCCTCAGTTTCACATTTGTAAAACAGGGATAATAGCATTGCCTTTCTCTTGAGGTGGTGCTTAGGATTAGGCAGCTGTGACTGTAAAGTACTGGGTCCAGTGCCCGGCATGTAGTAAATGCTTAGAAAAGACTAGCTAATTTGCAGCAAGTGAAGAGTAAGTGTTGAGCATTTCTCTAAGTCTGAGATCATTCAAATATTTTAATGTTTTAGAGAACTATTTGCTTTTCATTATATAAACAACAATGTTTGTTATGGAGTAGTTAGAAATCTATAGAATTAAAATGGGGAAAAAACGATTCCACCATCTAGATATAATTTCTATTTCTATTTTGCTATTTTCTCCTCTGCTTTTTCTGTCATTGTGATCATCATACTATGTAAACAATTTTGCATCCTTTTGTATTTAAAATGATAATATAATTATATGAGTATTATTACAGTATCTTTATAAATATAATTTTAATCACTATAATAATTTCTATATTGTTCCATTATTTGGTACTTGACTATTATAATTAATGTTTTCATAAACATTTTTATAAATAAACCATATTTTCTTAAAATAGATGGGGCATTAAGCACAGAGGCATACATAAAATTCTAAAATGCTATTTTATTGAAATATTGCTTTCCACTATGACTTTATATGCATAGACTCTAAAAAGTTATTTTACTGAATTATCACTTTCCACTGTGACTTTATATGCACAGACTTTAAAAGGAAATCATTGCTTTGCAACATCCTTGTAAGTAGTTGAAATCAAGTCATCCTCATTCCTCTGACTGGATCTTAACTTAGAATAAAATAATGAACTCATTTCAGTAGGTATTTACTAGGTGCCTGTTTTTATTTGAGGTAGTTCTAAGGTCTAAGGTGGGCAAGGAAGTTGTGAAGATAAGTTTAAGGAGCAGCCCCACCTTTTAGCAAATAGGAAGCTTGTTCTTTCTAATATAAGGAAAAGAGCTCTGACCCCTACAGGCCTTCGTTCTGGTGGGTCCGTTTGTGTGTCTATGTGCATGTGCAGGATCACGTGTGAGCTCATGTATTCTTTTGCGACCTGCTTCTGTGCCCGTGGCTCGCTCCATGTGCTTTCCAATAGTGAGAGTTCAAGATTGGAGAACACTCTGCCATCCTGATTGGCCTTCACAGATTCTCATGACTTTAATGTTTACAAGCTGTTTGCGAAATGTTGCTTGGTGCTGCTTAATCTGTGGCATGTGTCTGCTTCTAACGTGTCCCTTTGTGGGAGGCAGCACTTAGCCCAGGCCGGGAATGTGCCTCTGTATAGTCAGCTGGGCGTGAGGCTGCTTCTCAGAGGCAGGCCCAATAACCCTGGGAAGATGAAGGGCACGGGATTGTTTGGTCTCTTGTTCTGGTTATCATCTCTCCAGTGTCAGCATTTATTCGGCACATTTCTTTGGGGGTTTTCTGTGAAAGGTCCTTTCATAATGTCAGTTTTAGTGATTTAATTATCAAATTTGATTTGGAGGATTTAAAGACTCAGAATGTTCTTAATTCAGCAAGCTGCACGGTACCTGGCACTACTTTTTTGATACTCCCATCCTTCATTTCTTCAGTTTGGTGACTGAAGAGAATCTGTGGGTTCACTGTTTGCCAACACTGTCCTTGGTGCTATTGAAGAAAAGACCAGAGTCTACTTTAGAGGGTCCTCTTTGTGTCATCCTTCATGCTTACTGGGGAGACAGAAGTGGGTGTGGGAAGGAGAGGGCCCTTTACGGCCTGAGACTTTTACCAGAGCTGATCACTGCCATAGGAAGGGGAACATGGGGCCTCAACAGAGCAAGATATTAAGGAGTTTAGTGATGTCACGGTTGTCTGTCAAGGTAGAGCATAGAACTGAAGTCAGGGACTTAAGAGGGGAGTGTAAGTTATGTCATTCAGGAGAACTTTCCTGATAGACAGTTGGAGACAGTGGAGTGAGCACAGAGAGCTCCATTTCAGACACCTTTTATATGGAAATGGATGTGTAGTCTTGGGAGGAAGATAGAGTTTCCACTTAAGAAGAGGGGCTGGGGAAGGGTGTAAGAAGAGAATGGGGTATTGGGCATACTTGTGGTCAGGAGACAGAAGTGTACAGAAAGAAAGAGAGGAGTCACTAAGTTAGGAGCAGAAGCGTGTTTTGCAAAACCCAGGAAAAATGATCCCCAGTCAGTAGTGTCAACATGACAGATGTGAAATGCTCAAATCATTTTAATTAAGAAGACTTGTATTTAAGTACTGAACTTTGATATTTGGTGTGTGACCTTAGTCTAGTCACTAAAGCTTTCTAGACTTGAATTTGTCACCTGCTCATTGGGGATGATCATAACACTTTCCATACCTGACATAGTGGTAGTGTGGATCAAAGGCGATAAAGCATTGGCAAGCACTTAAAAGTACACTGTGGTGTCCCACACAAACCAAGAAAATGGGCTTTCTCAGACTCTGCTGTCCCAGCGTCTCCAGCCAGGGCTATGCCTGTCATGACAATTATGACTATTTGTTAGATGCCCACCTCTATTAAAGATCCCCATTGTACATGGGCTTTTATTATGATCTCAAGTAGGTATTGAAAAGAAGTAGGATATAAATAATAGAAAAAAATTGCTTGCCTCTCTCTCTCTCTCCCCAGGAAATACTGGAAAATGCTAAGCTAAGTCCTGTAAGGGCAGAGAGCATGCCTCTTTTGTTCAGTACTGGCCTTGCTATTACTGCCACATAATAGAGGTTAGCCTAATATTTGTGAAATAATGAATGTCTTGCTGCGTTTCTTTAGCTTGAATTTTGCGTTGAAGCTAGCTGAAGAAAGGGAATAACACTCAGAGTAATCCAACTTTGTAATTTTAGTGGGAGACAAAGGCTATGATCTTAGGTGAAAATATGGAAAACATATTAATCATAGAACCATAGATTTAGAGGCAGAAAGGATGGCAGGTGAATCAAAATTTTAATTTAATCAAAGTTGCATTCTCATTTTAAAGGCAAGGTACCTTACTCAAGGTGGGGTTTAACTCTGTCTAGTTAGCAAGAGAAGCAAGAGATGAAGTCAGACCTTTGGAGATAGTATTAATAAAGTAAAAGATATTTTACTGAGTAAAAGATATTTTCACAAGTAAGAATGCTTTTGTGGAAAAATTGGTGGAGGTAAAATGTTTTATTCTTGGTAACTGAAGTACGCAGAATAACGACATCTCAAAAATGTCTACATTCTAATCCCCAGAACCTGTGAAAATGTTGTTACATGGCAAAGAAGAATTTAAGTTGTAGGTATAATTGAAGTTCTTAGAGATAAATAGGAAGGTAATCTGGGATTGACTGGGTGGGTTCCTTATAATCACAAGGGCCCTTATACATGGAAGTGGAGGCAGAAGAAAAGTCAGTGTTGGAGAGATGTGATGTAAGAAAGGTTTGACCAACCGTTGCTGACTTTGAAGATGGAGGGGACCATAATCCAAGGAAAGTCAGCAGCTTCCAGAAGCTGGAAAAGGGAAAGAAATGAATTCTCCCTGACCTCAAGACCCTCCTAACATCTTGATTTTAGCCCTGAGTCACATTTTGGATTTCTGATCTCCAAAACTGTAAGACAACAGTATGTGTTGTTTTTAGTTCCTGGGTTTATGGTGATTTGTTAGAGTAGTTGTGCAGTACAGTATGTCACCAAAAATAGATTCTGTCTGTACCCGATGGCTTACCTCCTAATGGAATAATGCTCTTTTCAGTATTCAGATGCTTTCATGATGGACTAATTTATGCATATGGACATGAAGGTGCATTTATAAGAACCACTCGAAAGAAATAATTATAATTAACTAATACATTAACATACAGGCTCCTCTTGGCCACAGTACACATCTTTTCTTTGCCACATAACTCTGAGTGGATCCTTCTTGACTATCAAAGAAAGTTAGTTTGTTGTTTAGGGGTCAGCCAAAGTTAGCAAAATTGTTCAAATTATCTTGTTGGAATATTTAAACTTGCTGGTAGCTCTAAGGCATTATTTAGACTTTGAAATAAAAGCAAAGTCACCATTTTGGTATGGTTTTTCTTTCTCCAGTAAGGAATTTATTTGCTCTCTGAAAAATGGGAGCCCATTATGACCTTTAAAAACATCTCCTTTTACTGGAGATGGATATGAAGTTGGAATTGTTTGGTTATTTGTGCGTTGCTTTCAGCTAATCAGTGAATTCCTTTTGTCTTGATTTTTCTGCAACCTGGTTTTTGTTTTTAACTGTAAATATGACCTCTCTCTTCCAGAACTAGATCACTTTCGTTCTGTCCTGAATATTTAATAAGAGTTTCAAAAAGAAACAAGAGTTTTTGTAGCTTTTTTCTCTTCCAAACAAGCTAGGGCACATTTCTTCAAATTAGAATGAAACTGAAATTTGGCCAAATCAGCATTTTCATTTGAAATGACGAGAATGTATTTCTACAGAAATATAAACTGAACTTTACAATGTAAAGAACGAACAAAGTCATCTATAGAAAGCAAGTCCAGGCTCCAGACCTCACAGAGTACCCATTATAGTCATCCCAGAAAAGTGTTTTCTTTACCAGAGAACTTACTAGCTAGCTCGGCCTGGCACTGCAGTGGGCTGACACTAGCTCTTACTATTCTCTCCCCTTGGAGTCTGAAAAGTATTTATTTATTTTAGCATATTTTCCTGGTCTTTGGTTGTGTGCCTCTACAGCTGGCTGTTGTTTACAATTAAACGTTTTCTGTGATAGGGTTAATTTCTGCAACTTTCAACTTAGGGAGTCAAGTTACATGTGTCAGTGGACAAAGTCTTTCTACTATAAAGTCCGTTCTTTTTAAAAGTAGTCAGACAGTTCAATTCTCCTGTAAAATAGCTGATGGTCAATGATATAGTTGTTCACTCTGACACAGTTTTCAATAGCTCAGCTCCAGTGCATTTTTTAGGGGTGAGTGTGGAAAAAATAAGCTATGAACAGCACTGGTAGCCAGATGGAAAAAGAGAAAGTTTTGGTTCCCTCTCTGTCTCTTTCTGAACAGCAGATATATCCCAACTTGTAGAATTAAAATAAGAAGTTTTTCAGGTCTAAAATAGGTTTAAACTTTTTTCTACAGTTTTATCTATTAGTAATGATGAAGAAAACCCAGCACAGTGATTAGAATTTATGGAACATTTAACTTGTGCATTAAAAATCATAATAATTGTGATTACTCAAGGTTACATATAATTGTGGCAGAGAAATACAGTAGTTTTGTGTATGAAAAGAAACATTTGAATCTCAGACATATGTGCCTTGAAAAAAACTGAAAATTCAAAAAGAATGGCAGTAAAGCCGTTGCTCATTTTGTTTTGTATCCACCAAGCCCCATTTGATGTAATACAACAATAACAATAGGCATAGTCCTTCTTTGCCCAACAAGTGACCTTCCAAGTTTCACAGAATTCCCCACTCTTCTGGGTCAATGAGCAATGCTCAGAACATTAGTTGCCTTTCAAAGTGGGCAAAACTCCCTGGATAGCCCCAGACTCCAGCCACTCATCAACTTTACATAGAAATAATATCCTTAATTCATATACAAGGTTGTAATCCATTTTTATCTCTGTAAAAATAATGCAATTTTAAAAGAAAGAAAGAAATCATAGCCCCAAGAAAGCATTTGGAGGAGACTCTTCCTTGAGCTGGCCTTTCCCCCCCTGGTTTTAGCCCCAGTGAGGTTAAAGGTGGATGAGAAACTAGCAGTAACTGTTGTCCTTGCTAATGATGAATGTAGAAAGATCTGTTCACTCTGGGGATAGAAAACCTCAGCTTGGGTCTTCCCTTGACTGACTGCAGAAGTTGGACCCCCTTGTTGAGGTGGCAGTAAGGGCCCCTTGCAGCACTGGTGTGGGGGTTCTAAATAGCATCTCCGAAGAGCTCAGGATTTGGAATATTATTTAAATAGTTGGTTATTTATGTTTGGAAAATAGCAACTAAAAAAATACCCAGAAAAAAATTGCATTCAAAGAAAAACCTTTCCATTTCTGTGGAGGTTGCCTATAGTTAACCAGTTTCTTCTAATATGTCCATTTCTTTTACTCTCTCCCTTCATTTCCATGTTTTCATGTTAGGATGCCACCATTTCTGCATTCACTTGCATATAGACTGATCTGCACGTCTTCAAGACTGCTATGAGACATTAAAAGTTCTTTTTGATAGAGTTGGTGCTGTTATTAATTTTAGCTCTTATTTAAAAATCATCTTTCTTTGAATGTGAATGTCTTCATTTCCCCTAATGCCTATTCAGTCAACTCTAATTGCTGTTTCTTCAGTCTAGGGTCATCTTCATTACTTTAATTACTGTGGAAGCCTGTTTCCTTAATATGCTGATAGCATGAAAATGAGTTTCCCCCATGTTCTCTGTCGTACTATGTTAAGAAACAGATAAAAGGAAAAATGTACAAGAATGAAAGACATCCATTTTCTTGAGCTGCCTCTTTAAGGGATCTGCACCCACCCTCATCTCCCTGGGTCCCAGGACTTGAGTGTGAGGGACTAAAACCAGCAAGAGTGTGGCGCGGGGAGCCATAGTGGAAAAGAGCCTAAATCTTCCTAGAGAGTTAAGGCCAAGGAGGGCAAACACAACAAAAGCAAGGATGCATGCAGGAGCATTAGGCCAGGACAAGGTGCTAGTGGAAATTGGGGGGAGGTGGGAGCAGGTTGGGATGAAATGAAGCGTTTAACAGCCATCACCACAGCCATCCATGGGAGTCCCTGATTTGCCTCTGTGGGAGGGCAGGCTCATGGTGTCTGTCTGCTAGACTGGTCCTGATGCAATCACATATCCTTACAGCATGCCCACGGGCTCTCCCATACTATGGAAAAAGTCATCTTCTCTGAGATGATTGGACCACTATGGTGCAGGTCTTACTGTCAGATCTAGCTGGGATCTTGCTGTCAGATCTTACTGTCAGATCTAGCTGGGATCTTGTCTCTCTGCTACTCCTGCCTTATCATGCTTGATTTTCAGTTCCATGTCCAAATGAAGCAGGTGGCAGACACCACTACCGTGGTCATCATGGACCATGATGAATGATTTGTTTGCATGTCATTTATCTTCCATTCCTTTGTAAGTTTACTTCGCTTGGTTCCCTAAGTTTCACATAGTATCTCCTTACTCTATCAAATGAACATCATCAGACGATTGTATCCTTAAACCAGAGCCCCCAAGGTGTGGTCTGGGGAACCCAGAAGTCCCTAAGGCCCAAAGGATATGCAGGATCAGACCTACTCTCATAAATAGATTCAAAACTAAAATACTGGCTAACCACACCTTTTGAAAGTAAGCCTTTGTTTGGATTTTACAAAAATTTAGTTGTTTAATGACGTAAATGTATGCCATACAATAAGATGTTAATAACAAAACTGATTAAAAAAAAAAACACTTGGTCTGGTTCTTGCCTATCTTTTGTTCAGTGCTTGGTACATTTCTTTTTTTCCTTTAAGAACCAATTGAATCCCCATAACTACCTGATGTAAACATTGTATAAATATATGGGAAACGTCTAGTTACGTTTATTCCCTTTTCATAAAATATTTCATGCTGCCAATAATATTTTAATAAAAGGAAGTAGTTTTCCTCCTTTTTAGCCTAAGGGACAAAGAGCTTTACAACACAATCTCATTCTCAGTTACTTATCTGTTTAAATAAGAGCCAAAAGTATCAGCCTCCTAACAGGAAGAAAGGAAAACCATATTATTACTGCCAATTTAAAGAGAGCTTGTGAAATGGCAAGTGGCTAGGTGACTCCTCATAAAGTCCTAGAGTCAGAGCTGAGATAGAGTTGGGAACTGGCTCTCGAGTTCAGCTCTGTCATCTCAAATGTACCATTTTTACTTGTCGTATTTCATTGAAATTATGCCGTATATGTTCTATAAAGATGAACAACTGAAAGCATCTTAGATACTATGCCAATAGTGTAGAGGAAGTCAGAGGCCCTGGGTTCTTCTTTGCCCTTCATGAGCTCACCTTGTGATCTCAGACAAGTCACCCAACCTCCCCAGTATTTCTGGGTCATCTGTCAAATAAAGATTTATCTACTAGGAAAAGTAGAAGGTGCCTTTACAGTTTAGAATGTAATTTTCGGGTACTCTGTCTCATTGCATGCTTGCAGCAAACCTTTGGAGAACTAGGACAGGTGTCATTACTCCCATTTTGCAGTTGAGGAAGTTCCTGAGATTATGTGATTAGTAAGTGATGACACTTAGTTCTATTCCTTTTCTACCAAAAACCTCTGCCAAGGTTACTCAAGCCAGTCACTTGGCCCTTAGAAATAACTGTTCAGAGTACAGGAGAAATATTTGATTCCTCAAGTTGGAACTCTGAATATTTCATCTAGCAACACTGTTACCTGTGGTTCATCGGGACTGGATACTGTAAGTTACCGAACCCCAGAGGGCTAAGAAGATCCCCATACCTTGACTTAGGCTTCTAATCACCTCTTTAGCGTTGTTTCTTGAAAAAGTTATTACAAATTTCATACAATCTATATATAAAGGAGCTTTTAGAACATTCTTTGGTTGGGTACTGTCTGTACTAATATTGATGCTTATGTTTTATTTGTGACTTATTTGAAATAGTAATGAGGTATTGCTAATGTCTTATTTTTCTTATACATATTATAAAATTTAAACTACAAATTAGGTATGGTAAGAGAGTAACAACTAATAGTAAAATAGAACAATCATAAAAATATATATGATAAAAATGTACATTATAAAATGTATACTGTTTTTATTACATAGAAGGAAATTTCCCCTGCCCCCATGGAAAGGAGATTTAATTTATGGTGGAAATGAGTGGGGGCAAATCTTCTCATCAGAAATTTCCCATGTAAAAATAAAATTTTGTTGTACTCCATCCTCTTTCAAATGAAATTTATTTGTGGTTATTAGTGGGTATACAATTTACAGTATAACCCACGTGACTATAAACCACACGCTATTTCCAGAGAAGGTAACTACAGGCAAATAGCTACTTCTATTTAAGTGTAACCCATATAGAGAATGAAAATATAAACCTTCCTATAGGAAAGATTATGAATTGCCTTGCTTCCTCTGCTTCTGCACATTTCACATCTGTCTTATTGTTCTCTTTAACCTATTCAGTTACTCCACACTTTCCTATTTTTTGGGGGGAAATCTCTTCATAATTCTCAATTTATTATGTGACAATGCCTATTTCTTTTGATACACAGGAAGTTCTTAAGTCTTTCATAACCAAGCAGATTGACAAAAATAATGTTACATGCTACTAACACCCTTGCTTGCTTTACTTATTACATTAGAAGCCTGTTCTGCTACTCAGGGCTTCATGTCATTGTCTGAAGTTGTGTATGTCTTGGTGATTATGAAAATAGTCTTTAACACAGGATCTGAGCATGAGGAGGCTTCCTTTTGGTTGAGACCCCAAGCTCTTGACAAGGTAATACCCCAAGTCATCCAAAATACATTGCTCTGTTTTTAGATAGCCAGATATAGCTAGCACTGCTGCTCTTACTGGCTCATTTCAGAATTTAATAATATAGAAACTTAACTGTTGTGAATTTCCTCAGTTAAGCTAAGCCGTTACATAGATTGAGTATGCTAAAATGATGTGATTGTTTTGTTTGGGCAACTTCAGAGCCTTTTCTAAGTTATGGTGTAACTGACATATAACATAATTTCAGATGCTCAGCATACTGCTTGATATTTATATGTATTGCAAAATGACCACAATAATTCTAGTTAACTTCCATCCCCATACATAATCACAAAATTTTTTTTCTCGTGATGAAGATTTTTAAGATTTTCTCTCAGCAACTTTCAAGTGTGCAATACAATATTAATTTTTAGATGATACACGGGTTTTATTATTCATGTAAAACTGAAAATTCTGAGTGAAAAAATGCCAAACATAACTTCATCCATTATTTTGTGTCTTATGCATGGAGATATTTAAGGCAGCACAAATTGATTAATAAACGCGAACACTCTCCCTTTGACTGCTGTTAGACACATGGCACAACGTCTTTCCATTCACCCATCAGTGGACACTTAGATGGTTTCCTTGCCTTGGCTATTGTAATAATGCCGCAATGAATGTGGGCATGCAGAGGTCTTTTCAAAGTAGTATTTTCATTTTCTCCCAATAAATATCCAAAAGTTTGGGTGCTGGATCACATGGTAGTTATATATTGCTTATTTTTTGAGGAACCCCCATACTTTTTTTCCATACTGGCAGCACAAATTTACATTTCCCCTAGGTATTCACAAGGGCTTCCTTTTCTCCACATCCACCCCAATACTTATCATCTCTTGTCTTTTTGATAATAGTTATTGTACCAGGTGACAGGTGACAGCTCACTGTGGTTTGGGTTTGTATTTCCCGATGATTAGTGATGCTGAGCATCTTTTCACATACCTGTTGGCCATGGGTATGTCTTTCAGTACCTTTTAATGCCTCTCTGTCACCAACTTTGTGGTTGCTCATTTTTCCTAAAGTAATTGTGTATGTTTTAAGAATTCTGAATTTTTAAAAGATGAAAAATATATTTTATAAAGTGGCAACAGAGAAATAATGTCCTCTAGTTACAAAGGGTTTTTTTTTTTTTTTAACATAAACATAGCTCCTGAAGCTAGACTTGGAATTTGTTTCCAGTCAATTTACTTTTGAGTAAAATTTATCCTGCTTTACTTATGTGTCAAACAGTTTACTCAAGAGCCTGATGAATAGCAAATATGTATTTACAAATCAAGGAATTTTAAAAGTACTGAAATTAAATATTTCATCAATGTGGGGGAGTTTGGATGTGGTACTCTTCTTTGCAATTCTGAGAGTGAGGAAGAAAAGCGCATGTATGGATTATTCATTTTCTTTAGACAATATATTCTGCCGCAAATATGTGGTATTTCTCAAGTATACATGGAAAGATTGTGATTTCCTAAATACAATGGCCTCTTTCAACAACAGCAAAATAAATACAAATGCACATTAAAACACATAAATGATCAATATAATACATTGTAAAAACACACAAATGAATTATTGTGTCAGTAATTTTACTGAAATGGTTAAACAATTTTCTTTACTCATAGATGTGAGCTCAGGCTTGGTTTGTTAGAATTAGGTGATCAAAAACCTGATTCAGAGGAATGTGGTGTAGGAAGATATTTTAGGTTTAGCCAGTTCCCTAGTGGCTTCACATTTTTGTCTTCTTTGAAATTGAGAAAATGAACAAATGTCTGGTATTCCATGTAGTCATTCTGATGAGTCATTAGAGTTTATGATTAACTTTTAAGACGTTATCCAACCTCCTTTTCTGTGAGAGTACTGAATACCACTACTCACACATCATCTTCAGAATTAATAGCCAGCCCAGCTGATGACAACTTTAAACTGGACCTGACTCACTGTTCAACTGGTGTCGGGACAGTTCTTTTCTCCGCAACTCTTAACATCCGTGCTTAGCTTATACATTTCCTGACAGTCGGGCACCTGTTTTTAACCATGACATAAAACTATGTTTTCACAAGTTTATTGGTGACTACATTGTGTAGCAAAGACTCAAAGCTTTCCTGACATCAAGATGGATGATTCCTTTTAGGCTTGGCCCTGAGTTGTTGAAGATTAGTATGATAGGATTTGTTTGGTAAGGAACCATTCCATTTGTTATTCTGTTGCTTTTTTTCCCCCAAAGGGTTTGCAGTTGATGAGCCCCAAATATTAGCCTTTTGGTGACAAATGTAAGAATAAAAAATTAAGTGCTTTCAACTTGGTGCCTTCTGCTGCACCTGAAGCACCTAAAACCCAAAGCTCTGTGGGATTGCCAGGACACTTTATTCCAGTGTGGTGCCAGAGCCAGCTCACACTGGCTCCTATGACTCCTCTGTGTACTGCTCCTTCCAGCTACATTTTCAATGACATCACCTAGCTAGTCTGAAAGCAGCCGTGTCAGGAGTATTTACACCAGGAAATTGGCTCACGCTACAGATCCTCCCCTCCATAACCGATGAAAACATTCACCCACACACTACTTCTTCAAAACCAAGATACTAAGCAACTTTAAGATTTTCAACAACATCTACCAAGGATCCATCACAAAGAAATAGCAAACAAGGCTTTTGATATCAAAAAAAGCACAGACTTAGTCCAACTATTCCCACCCAAGCATTTATTCAACTTACTTTAAACATGAAAACGCACAAGAAGATTTAAGCCTCGGTTAGAAAAGATAAATAGGTCTTAAAATATATTATTAAATGCTGGTTTGATATAAGCCTCTGGGAACAGGTTTCTTTGTTTAGAGAGAGCCAGCCACAGTAACTAAGGTGTGTTTCCTTAGGGTTTATAACCTTGCCCAGTACTTAGAGAAGGTGGCCAATTGGGATAAGATGCTTTTCTTTTCTTTTCTTTCCTTTCTTTTCTTTTGCTTGTTTTATTTTTAAGCTGACATTTGTCCTTTAGAAAATCACTTACTCGAAGATATCTTGGGCAGGGAAGAAAAATGTTTTACTTCACTATTTATTGGATCTTTTAGAAACAGTGTACTTTTGCCTAAGGCTGACTAAATAATAGGGCTAGTATCTTATCAAAGAGTCATGCATAAAAATGCTGAAAAATACAGTTTTCATATAAAAAGATAAGAGCCTCCTTATGGTTCAACATGTCATTTTGAATATTTTTAGAGTAGATTTGTGCAGTTATCTCCTATGTGAACACAACTGCCATCAAATTGGTTCTTCACAATGATATAAAATAGAATTAATTATAAATGGAAACATTGCTAAGAACGATAATGTATTTATTGATATAATTAATAGGTAATTATCTCCTGTCAGAATGTTAATTAGCCAAGATTAGTTTCTGGTATTCAGCTATAGTTGTTATCAAGACTTTGAAAATGATAACTTTCTTCCCACTGTATTCTAAATTATATTTAACATTCTTTAATCCTTTTGGAAGTAGGAGGGGTAATCTTGAGCTCCTGCCTTATTTTCTGCCTTTGTCATGTATCTTAGCACTCAGTACATTTTGCATAGTAGATGTTATTTCCTACATAACAGAGATTTGGAGAAATGACTAGACTGCCTTTAAGATGTTAAGATGTCAGGGAGGGGTTCTGCTTGTGGCTATGGATAACTTTTGTTTTAGCTGGAAAACAAAATCATAAGGCAGGCAAGTCAGTTAATTTTTAAAATAGTGTCTCCTCTGAACTTGGAATATGTTTTTCTTTTTCATTGACCTCAGGAGAACGTCATCTGGATGACTTTACATTCATCCCCACTAACCACTGTCAACATCTCTGTGGTTCAGCCCCAGCTGTGACGTGAGGCGCTGCTCAGCCACATGGTGAGCGTCTCTGGCATCACACATGGCTGCCCGCTGGGCACAGGCTTGGGTGGAGGTTGCATTATTATAACCCGCCTGCTTTAGATGTTGAAACCAAGGGTTTGGAGTTTAACTAATTTACCCTAGGTCTTGTAGTTAGCTGCTATAAAGCTCAAATTTGTCTGCAAAGGAACCTGCTAATGTCAGTGCCCACCCACGAGGGTTGTTCTGAGTATTAAAAGAATTAGCAAATGAAAATGGTCCAGAACAGTGCCTGAAACAAAACTAGGTGCTGCATTAGTCTCAGCCATCATCAACATCGCCACCGCCACCACCACTATCATCATCATCATCACCATCATCATCATCAAAAGTAGGTCAATCTGATTCCCCAACCAGTGCTGTTAAGCCCTGTAAAATGCCATCCAAATGTGGCTCCAAAATGGTGCTGATTTATTTAGTGTTGACCCTACCTTGCTTTTTTAGAAACAACTTTTCTCGAGGTGCGTGAGGGGATGCTTCTGACTGTTTTTACATTTAGGGTCTTCTTTTTTTTTAAACTGGAAGTAAACTAGGTGGGAACAAAGTCTTAAGGAATATATATTTTCTTAGCAAACTTAAGTATAACTTTAAAATTTAACTTAGAAGGAAAAAAATTGTTGTTCCATTTAATTTTTCTTATCTGCAACTGAGGCTTCATAGCAGACGGGACAAGAGGGGAAGGAAAGAGCTGATACCTGAGAGCTGTTTTGAAGGCATGATGTGACCTCTAGGTGAAGGGTCGGTGCGTTTCAACTCCCATATTTCCTGTTTGACTGTTTTAAAGAGCAACTCTTGTACTATAAGGGCACAATCACAGACTAGCCCTCCCTTTCTGGCACTCACCAGAAGCCTGAGAAGGCCCTCATGAAGCCAGACCCACCCATTCAAAGCCTGGAGACTGTTCAGTTTGTTCTTTTCAGAACATCTTTTTGAAGTACACAGCATTCCTGGATTCTTGACACGATCTTTTCTTTGTAGTCTATTCAAAGAAAAAAATCTCCCTCCTAAAATTTACAGGACCTTAATGCTTTATAACATGTTGTCAAAGAGAGAATAAGGAAATCTGCTCATTTTAAAAGTTCCCAGGTACAATTAGACTCATTTCTGACATGCCAATGAAGCAGAGGAGAAAAGTTTTTTGGGAAGAAGCAATTAATCTTTTGAAGATACTTTTTGTTCATTTTAGTTCTTTTTTATTACTCGTGAAACTTAGGACTAGAATAATGACTGTTATATCAGAATTTTTCTCCGGAGAAAGAAATTTCATTGATTTTTTTATGTGTAAAAGTGTGCTACCTTTGTACAGTCTTTGGGATTTTCACTGAAAAAACTGATTTTCTTGAGTGGAAATAGTTTTGTGTGAGTGACACTGCAGTACAGCTTGTGATGGGGTAAAGGCATTTTTCTTTATGTTAATATCTTGCTGTTTCTGTTTAAATTAGAAATTAATCATTATTAATCACTTAGGGTCTGTTATTTTGTCACATCAATTTTAATGTTTTACTGGAAAACAGTCAAAATGTCTTTCTTCCATTTTGCATTCTCATTATCTAGTTCTTCAGAGAAAATTTTTTCCAACAGTTAATTGGAGCCTGTTGGGGGCAGCGGGTTGTTGGGTTAGGACGGGCTCAGATGCACACTTGTGATATCCTCTTCAAACAAACTTTCACAGAAAGGTGTACTTTGTGTTAAAGGCATTGACTTGATAGATGCAATCACTTAAAAGAGGACACAATTTTGATAATTCTGCCTTGGCATTGAGGGACTTCAAAAAATGGCAGTAAGCCAGCATCTGCCAGACAGGGTTTTATCGACTTGCTCCTGAGTACAAACGTGTTCTGAATGAGGGAGGGCTTCTGTCTCTGCAAAATCACCTGGTTAGGGGTCCCAACCTTCGCTCCCATGCGAGCTTCCTGCAGCCTTAAGCATTGCTGACTCCTGCTCTCAGGCCCTGAGACTCTGATTACATTAGTTTCTGTCACGTAGCCTGGGTTTGGGGAATTTTGCTCTTCAAATTGCACGCTGTGAATCAGCAGCGTGGACATCACCTGGGAGTTTGTTTCAGCTGTGACTCTTGACTCTCAGATCCCACCCAGAACTGCTGAGTGAGAGTCTGCATCTTAACAAGAGCCCCACACACATAAATTCAAGTTGGAGAAGCACTTTTTACAACCCTACAAGGGACAGGTCCAAATGTCACCTGAAAATGGAAGTAGTTTAATTCTGTAGCTGAATAATGAATTGACCCAGAAACTGCTTGAACCCTTTGGATAGTGTCTGGTATAGTTTTGCTGGTTTGAAAACACAAACGTCACTGCTGCTGAGATCCTGGCTTTCAAGGCAGAATTTGTTGTGTACAGCCAGGATCTTCCACGAGCTGCACTACTCTACTGCTGATTCTCAACTCTGCAAACTTAGATGAAGCTATAACCAAGTAGTTGCCACAAATGGACCATGCCTCTAGATGGCCTGATTTGTCAACATACCTGGAATGGCGCTGTCTCCGTGGGAGGCTTCATGCACAAACAGCCATGGAGAATGTACAATGAGAAAACCAACTGCCACTGGCGATGCGTTCTCTTCCTGCACGCACACCTAGATGACAAGTCACATCACAATCAGAAAGTCGCTTGGCCTGTATGGATTCAGACCAAGGGGTGTTGGGTGGTTGGAACAAGGGGTGCTGGGTGGATATTTTACCTTCCATTGCTTTCTGTCTCCCCCACTAGGCTGTCAGCCTGTAGTGCCAGTAAGCACAGGGCAGGTTCTCTATCAATTTGGGTAGATGGATAAAGGAGAGTGCTGGAGACTTCAGTGGCTTTTTCAGGGTTTAGTGCTCTTTCTATGCCAATTGTTGTGGGACAAGCCTCCAGGCTGGCAAGGCAGGGAGGCTTAGGGGCTGGAGTTTGGCAGGTCTCCCAGACCCGGGCAAATCTTGTTCTCTTGGGCTCTCTCTGGCATTTTCACGAGGTCTTTTCCTCTCACAGTAGCTGCTCATCCTCTCGTAGCCCTTCTGCTGCAGCCCCTTTGTGCCTCTGAGTGATGCTGCCCTTATAGCCTCAGCCTCTAGGCTCAGGTGTGCCCACTTACGCATGCCCACACTGCACCCCTACAGGTGTCCACTATCAGGCATGCATGCCCAAGCGCCTTCAGCATTCAAGGCTACAGATTATGGCTACAGAGGCCAGTGGCATAAAAGCCTGACCATCTTTGTTTACCCTGCACAGCCCTATGAGGGCAGTGATGTGTTCTGTTACCTGCTCTTCTTCAGGCTCCTGGGAGCACACTGGCTGGGACATGCCTCCATCGGGTCCGCTGTGCTTCCCCCAGTGCCTTGCCTTGCTCTCTGTGGCCATCCAGCTTCCTTTCTTTTGAGTCCTTGACGATCTAGTTGCTCTCTGTTCCCATTAAGTATCTTGGCTTCTCTGTGTACCTATTGTAGGTGTTGCTCCTGTGTTTTATCATCACATCTTTTTCATTTCCAGCTTCTCAGCAGGTCCACAGCACAGTCCTTGTGTACTTTTCAAATTATTATTGTGGAGCTAATTTCTGCATTTTAAAGGCCACCAAGAAGTTGGGAGGGCACTTAAATTCGCACATAAGTATATTTTGCATCAGTGAGTTTTGGGGCATGGCTCGAGGGCCTGAATCTATTGATAAATATTCATTGTGATGGTAACTGTTGAGGAATAGCTTGGATATTAGTGGAAAAGGAGGAAACATGGAAGAGATGACTCCAAATTGCTAATCCTGGTCATTGGGAAAATAATGGACAATCAATCCATTGATGGAAATAGAAAACGAAGGTACAGATCTGTTTTGGGGGAACAAGGATGAGCTTGATTTGGATTTGTTGAATTTGCCATATGGGTGGGCTTCAAGGTAGACATGTACTCACACAGTTAGGGATAACAAATTGGAAGGTCCTGTTTATTACTCTATAACCTCCTTTAGAGTCTCTTGAACTAGAATGTTCTCATTCTTTCCACTCTCCCTGTTACATTGGGAGGAAATGGGCAATAGCTGCCAAGGGCCCTTTTCCTCTAACTTAACAACCAGGAAGAAAACAAAAAGGATGTTTCTGTTTTCATAAGAACTTAGTGTGAGGAAACAGTCTGATGGATGACATCAAGAGGAACTGGTGATTTCATCCACTCCTAGTTAATATCTATCAGTGTCTTCTCTAGTCACACCATAGCTTGTATGTCAATGTGTGATGCGGGAAGGAAAAAGACATCATATATTACTGAATGACTCTGTACTTTTCTTCTGGAACCTCCTCCATTGACTTCATTACACACACCCTCACTGAGCCAGGGAGCCCAAGCATTACTGATCTGAGACCTTTCCAGGACCACCTGCTTGGATGCCTATTTCAATGCTAGCAGGAAATTTGAGAAACAACCAATTTAACTGAGCACAAATGATGTGCTCACTGAGGTTTGGTAAAAAGCCTGCAGTTGAGACCTAGAAAGTAAGTGCAGTTTTCCTTCTGAGTTACTTGTGACTTTTGATAAATTTCAAGAACTGACAGACCTGCCAAGAAAGCATATAGTTTTGTTCATGTGACTATTCAATTATCCTCAGTTACTAAGTTCAATTGATGAATATTACAACTACTTTGTAATATAAAGGGCAACCTAGGGAAAGAATTGGTGGGGCGGGGGGTTGTGTGTGTGGGGAGACCATAAGTGACTGAAACATGAAGGATACAACAAGGATATATAGTAATTTTTAAAAAGTATCAGAAAAATACAACCTTTCAGGGTGCTTTCTAAATGTAAGGAATTTTGTCGGCTAATGGAAGTCTTTGGACTACAAATCTGGAATTGACAGCACTAGTTTGTTCTTTAGAGTGAGTTAGGATTGGTTTCCCATCCTTACTCTAAACACTGTGCTGCTTCAGCAAAAAGCCCGATTATTTCCTTTTTCACACTTAGTATTTTTTGGTGGATGCCTTCCCTTGTTCCTCTTTCCACAGCCTTTCCTCCCTCCCCCAAATAAAAAAGGCTTTCAAGAGATTAGACAAGCCAAAGAAACTGCCAATGACAGTGTTTTGCTAATTCTATAAATATTTCTGTAAACTTGACTCCAGTGAGACATAATTTCAGCAATTGGAGTAATGGGCTTTCCTGCTGTTGCATACATCGAGATTGCAAGCACTCTGACTTGCTGAGCAATTACGCCCACGTTTTTGCCTCCCTACACTGTCATTAGTTTTCCCTACACTAGGTGTGAGGTTGTAGGGAACCTAGCATAAACACCGTTGTTCTGAAATTAGCTGCCCCAAAGATTAACAGTGAAAATAGCTAGAATAAGTTTCCTCCCAGAACCTGGAAAAGCACTTTCGGATTTGATTGTGAGCCCAGGTGGAGCTTGTTTATTGACAAACTGTTATTCTTCTGATCACCAGGTAATGTTTACACAATGAGATGTTAAATCCCTTCACACCTCTTTAAAAATCTGTTCCATATTCTAAGTCTCCTTTGAGAAAAGACCCTATAATTAAGTGGTTGCCAGTTTGAAACATATTCAGGAAGTACCTAAGGAATAGAACTTATAATAAAATAATTTTAAAAAATAAATTCTTTAAATTCCCCTGTGCATCTTTGTGCATTGTGTTCACCCTATGACTAATGGTCTCTCTTCTCTTCCTTTTCCTACTTTTTTCCTTGTTTCATCCCTCCATACTTTTAAATGACCTCCCTCCAATTTGATAGCTCTTGACATCTGTTTAAAAACTTCTAGTAGTTTCTGAAGCATGCCAACATGAGTTTGTATTTCTCACCTGATCAAGGTTTGGTGCTGAGAGTGTCATACTAGTTAACAGCTCTACTGCTAGTGTGTGTGTGTGTGTGTGTGTGTGTGTGAGAGAGAGAGAGAGAGAGAGAGAGAGAGAGAGAGAGAGAGATACATACTTTGGTCTTTAGACTCTAGGTTCCAGAACGTCAGTGATAGTTCCACTTTAATTAACATCCTGTTTTAGCTCCTGATACAAGGTTATTAACACATTATATATCAGATGTTAGGTATCTCCATCAAAAAGTCACAGGATACTACATATATTTCACTCATGTTAATGGACTTTAAATTGTCAGTTGAGAAGGTATTAACTTTAATTGAGTGTTAATGCTGTGAACTTAGAGTAAGAAGTTAATTGTCAAGGTTTGCTACCAACTAGGATTTCATGAAGTAAAACTAACACACAACAGTGAGTGACCTCATCATGGACGTGCCGTTCAGGAAGAAGAGCTGCTTTGCCTACCTGTTGCCTCCACTTTGCCTTATGGATTCATTGCTGATGCTTGGTGATGACTCACTACTTCGATTTCAAGTTGAACGACTCTCCTTTAGAACTGCTTTTGGAAAGTTTGTTGAAAAAGCCTATGTGCACATTTGCTTAGCACAGTTTTGTTTTCAGTTGGATGTAATGGACTCCCGTGGGGGTGAAGGATACACAAAGCAGGAGAGCACCCTATTCCTTATACCTGATAAATCTGGGTGCTGGTAGAAATAGCTAAACATTCGTTGAGTGGTACATAATAATTTATGAAAGGCTTTCATGGATATAACTTCCATTTGATTCTCAGAATAATTGGGCAAGTATAATTATCCCATTTTATAATTGAAGTAACCAAGGTTTGAGTTCTTTAAATAATTTGTCTGTGATTATATATCTGGTTAAGTGTAGAGTCAAGGACCTGAATTTTCTGTGACTCCAGAGATTCGTCTCTCCCCCATCACATCCTGCCTTCTCTGAATCTGTTTATCCATATCATCTTAGTGTGTAAAGCCAGTCATTGATATTCTCTTAAAGATTCAGGAATATTATGTAATCATAACTAACTCATTACCTCCCTACCTCCCGACCCTAAAATCACCAAATTTTTCTCCAGTACTTATTCTGTCCTAGTTCAAAGTCAAAAGAAGTATCTTGGAAAAAGAAGTAAAAAGGTCAGAAAATAAAGCTAATTGGGTACAGGAATATTGATGACTTTTAAAGAACATTTCATTTGTTTCCCTAGGATGTCCGTTCTAAATTTGACTGAACAGTTTTTCAAGATGAAACCTATCAATCTTACTTGCTGCCCTGCTTGACTGGTCCTTCCTTGGGCTTACCTACCAGAACTTTCTTTGGTCCATTTTAGATTATTTAGTGCCTGCATATGTGGCATGCAATCTTAATGTCTGCTGGGTGTTCTTGTGTTTGACTGTAATTTACCTTTCAGAGAGTTTACTGTTCCTTAGAAGCTCCATCAGAATGTAGATAGGAAAACAAAGACACAAAAATGTAAGTCATCAGCTCCGCTGCATGTGGGCAGCTCTGTTAGGGTGTGGGTAGAGTAGAAGCCTCTGTGGAAGATGAGGTCTCTGGGTTTCCAAGGCAATTCCTTCCATCTTTCTTTGCCCTCCTCTGGCTCCTTTAAACGACCTGGAGATGAGAGAGCCCAAGTTCTATTTCTGTCCCTCTGTTAGTTTATTTGTAAACTGCAGGTCATATTATGTATAAAATCCCAACTGGACAATTGTTCCTTTCATGCAGAGAGAGCTTTAAAGGAAATCAGCTGACTTCCTGACTTGCTGAATGAAGTGTGAGTTTTAGTTTCTATCTTGTTAGGAAATGACATATGAATAGAATACTTGTATAAGCAGACTTTTATATTTGTCATGGCTGAAAACATCTAAAAAAATTAGTGAAGAGGAGGTCTGTTTATCTGAGCATATCAAGATTCATTTCAACAAAAGCAGAAATTGTTGTTTCTGAATCCTTTGGTGGTCTCAGTCCTGAAATTCCATTTCTTCTCTCCTTCTGCCCAGAGTTGTTGTGTTGCCATAGCAACATGGCCCCTCCTCCACAACTCTGTAAGATTAACTAGATACAGATTTAGCAGCAAGTGAGGCCAAGATCAAAATTCATATTGAGAGCACTGGTCACAGAAGCCAGAGGTCTGAAGCTGAGGACTGCCCTGCGCCTCCATTGGTTGCACGGGAAAGGGGGGACTTTTTGTCCTGATGGCTTGGCTGGCACTGCTCAGACACCTGGTCAGCCATTGTGAGCTAGACTGCCACACTGCAGATGTGACTCCACCCAGGATAGAGGTTGGATAGTTGCATGGATGAAGACTATTTTGTGTATTAGTGGAACCCTTCTTGTAATGAAATGGCTGGTGCTCTGAAAGTCAAGCCAGTGGCTGTTTTAGCCTCTGGAACTAGAAGAGAATTAATTTCTGTTCTTTAAGTCACTCAGTTTGTGGCACTTTGTTATAGCCACCCATAGAAAGCAAATACAAATTCATTCTTATTGTACCAGGTTCGGTCAAGACTCAGGCACACATAGTGATACAACAGCGTTCCCCTTCTCTAGCTCTCCCTTTAGATCCTATTGGTAAGTATTAATGACAGTTTATCGCCTTTCTATATGTATGTTTTTTATTTTAAAATTTTTACAGAGATTTATTTATGCATACAAACTGGGATGTAGGCCAGAGGTGTGTAAAGGGGGGGGATGAGAGGATTCACCAGAGACAGAGTAGGGAGCAGAACAGGCGGATCTACTGAAATACACTGCTGAGGGGAGCAGCAGGTGAGACAGGAGAGGTCTGCTACACCATGTGAGAAGCTTCCTGGTGGGGATCGAACTCGTGCTGCAGTGGCTGCAGATAGCTTCATATAGCTGAGATATAATCCCTTGTGATACTACGGAGATCCCTGTGTAGGTTTTTAACTTTAGTTTTTACATAATGGGTCTATATTATCTGCATTTTATTGTAACCTTTTTTTCTAAAGCTTCCTTTTCTATGTTGGAAAGCTCTAAGTTATTAGCTTTTTTTTTTTTTGTATTGTATTGTAAAAGCAAGTTAAGATGAGATCATTAAAGTGGATTCTAACCCAATACAGCCTAACATCAGTCCACCTAGAATTTACCATCTTTACCACTTTCAGTTGTCCCCATGCAGTGTTCTAAGTACACTCACTCTGTGCAGCCATCACTACCACCCTCACATCTGTAGAACTCTTTACATCTCACATAACAGCTACTGCACCTATTAAACAAAAAATCCCACATTCCCCCCAACTGCCTGCTCTACCCTCTACTTTCTGTCTCTATCTGCTGACAGCTCTAGGTATCTCATGTATGTGACGTTATAAAGTATTTGTCTTTCTGTAACAGACATATTTCAATTTAACATAATATTCTCAGGGTTGTAGCTTGTGTCAGAATTTCCTTTCTTTTGAATGGATGAATAATATACCATTGTATGTGTAGTGTATAGACCACATTTTGTTCATCCATTCACCTGTCAGTGGGGCTTCCTTCTACCTTTTGGCTGTTGTGAGTAATGCTGCTGTAAACGTGGGCATACAATTATCTCTTTCAGATCCTGTTCTCATTTCTGTTGGGTATATACCCAGAAGTGGAATTGCTAGCTCATATGTTAATTCTATTTTTAATTTTTTGAAGACCTGCCATACTGCTTTTCATAGTGGCTGCATCACTTTACATGGGCCCTACCAGCAAATCCAATTTCTGCATATCTTCATCCACACTTATTATTTTATTTTATAGCAGCCATCTTAATGAATATAAGATTATATATCTCATTGTGGTTCTGATTTGCATTTCCCTAATGATTGTTGATGTTGAGCATGTTTTCATGTGCTTATTAGTTGTTTGTACAACTTCTCTGGAGAAATGTCTAGTCCTTTCCCCATTTTTGTATTGTTGCTTTTTTGTTGTTGACTTTTAGTATAGTTCTTTACATATTCTGGGATATCAGTACCTTACCAGGTATATGTCTAAGTCTTTAATTTTTAAACTGTTGATTCTTTCTCCACCAGCTAAGAAAGCAAAGAGGAGATATATTTTGGGATATAATTTAATGTTAATCTCATCTAGAAACCCCAGAATATGTTTGACCTCATAACTGGGCACCCCATGGTCTAGTCAAATTGACACATAAAATTAGCCATCACACAGCATTAATAAATGATGCTGCCCTCCTCTGCCTTGCTAATTCATTTGAGAAGGGAGAACATTCTTAGGATTGTCATTTTCCTGTAGGTTTGTGGTTCAGGTCTATTAGTGAATTCATTCCTTTGCATTTTAAGATATGACCAGGCAAGGCATCTCCGAAGGGCACATAGAGGGTATTTCTTAGCAAATATTCTCCTTAGTATTATGAAGCTCAAAGAGGGAGTTTTCCCTTTACTGGGTCAACAATAATTTTTATAAGCCAAAATTACCCAGTGACTGAACCTTCTTTTTGTAGATGACTATGTGGATTTTCTGAATCCCTCCTGTTTTTGAAGGTTGAGCTCTTTTCTTTTTATTGCTCATTATCAGCATATTCTGACTGTGTATGAGTCCAAGTGAATTTCATGGAACCTAGGGCTTACCATTGTGAATATTGCTCATTTACAACCTCTACTTTTCATGTTGTGGTGAATAGTACAATAGATTCTTTGAATCAAAGTCTTAGTTTTCATGCTAAGAGACTTAATAACTGCTCTAAAGCATTAAAAACTTTTGTGCGTTTTGGTAAAGAAGGCTCTTACTATTTTGACTTTGGTTACCTAATTCTTAGACTTGGGCATTAATTATCATTCATTAATTCAAAGTTATAGTACACGAGGCAATATGCTAAATGTTGGAGCTGTGTCACTGAACCATTCACACACATCCCTTGCCCTCATGAAACTTGCTTTCTAATGAGGTCTAATGAGATTTTATACCTAGCTTATATCCCACCACAAAGAAAAATCAAATTGTTTTAGATAACGACTCTAATGAAGTCATAAGATACAAATATACAAATAAACCACTTAATATTAGACATATAAAGAGAATACAACAGATGATGTGATAGAAAGTGACTTGGGTGTATGGTTTCTTTTAGAAAAATCTTAATCCTGCAATCTATTATTAGTGGTAGTTATTTGAATAGGCAGTGTGCTTGTGGTTATACATACACAACGGAAAGCAAAAGCATGCGGTGGAATGTCAGTCTTTCCCCACCCTTGCCCTTAAGTCACCTAGTTTCCCTTTCCATAGTAGCCATTTTTTCTTATATAGTTTTCATTGTTTCTTATGACTTTGTATAGATGTTTACAAACACACATATGTATTTGTATTCTTTAAAAAGAAACAAAATGCAAGAAGTTCAGTACTACCCATTGTTCTATACTTGACTTTTTTCACTTAATAGCATATTTTGGAGGTCAGTGCATATCACCCATGTATCACTGTTATGTGTCACTTAACAGCAGGGATATGGTTTGAGAAATGCATCATGAAATTATTTCATTGTGTAAAATCCATAGAGTGTAACTACACAAACTTATGCAGTGGAGCCTACCACACCTAGGCTATGTGTGTAACCTGTTGGGACTACTGTCTTTTTTGTGGCCCATCTTTGACAGAAATTTTGAGAAGTGATGCATGACTGTAATACCTCATTCCTTTTGATGACTGCATAGTATATCATTGTGGGAATGTGTATTAAGTTTTCTGGAATAGAAATTGAGAGTCTGGAAACTGATTCCCATCTTACTACTTATTAGCTATGCACCTGGGGTTAATTACCTATACAGTCTATGCCTTCACTTTCTCTCTAAAATAGGGTTATAGGGCCTCCCTGGTGGCATAATGGGTTAAGCGCAGCACTATGAAGCTAATCAGAGCCACTGCAGCAAGAGTTCGATGCCCGGCCAGGGAGATTCCCGCATGGCACAGCAGACCTCTCCTGCCTCACCCGCTGCTCCCCTCAGCAGCGTTTTTCAGTTGATCTGCCTATTCTGCTCCCCACTCTGTCTCTGGTGAATCCTCTCACCACCCCACACCTCTGGCCTACACCTCAGTTCTTGTATACATAAATAAATAAATCTTTAAAAAAATAAAATAGGGTTTTAGTAGTACTTAGCTCATAAGGTTGCTATTGGGTATCTAGTGCATTTTATCTGTTCTATGTATGATACTTTATTTAAGATGCTCCTGTTAATGCACATTTAGGTTGTTACCAATCTTTTGCTTTTAGAAGCAACAAAGCAAAAAACAGTCCTGTGATATATGTCATTTCACACATGTACAAGTTTATATTTAGAATGAATTCTTAGAAGTAACATTGTTGGGTCAGATGGCTAGATATATACATTTAGACTTCGATGGATATTGCCAACTGACTGTCCAAAGATGTTGCACCATCCATCCAACCACAGTGTAGAAGGGTGGGTATGTGGGATGAAGGAGGCAAGGGTTATTTTAGATTGGTTGGTCGTGAAAGATCATTCTATGGACATGACATTGAGGGCATGAAATCCCAGGTGATAAGACAGAGCCAGCCATATAAATCTGGGTCATAACAGCTGGACTGAGCTCCAATGCAAAACCTTGGTGTTTTCAAGGTGTAGACAGCAGACCAGTGTGGCTGCATGTGGTGAGTGAGGAGGAGTGTGCCAGGATGTGAGTTAGACTGGAAGACAGGGTTCGTCTAAACTGTACTTTGGATTGTGTTCTAAGTGGGAGCCTTTAGCAGGTCTCAATATCAATTTTTTATGATTATTCTAGTCACATGGTAGAAAGTAGACAGTTGGTAGGGGAAGGTGGGAGAGTAGCTAGAACCTATGGTGGTGACCCATATGAAAGAGTATGGTGCTTGGGTGCCTGGAGTGGTGGTAGAAGTGGAGAAGGTGAAGCTTAAAGGCTTTGCTGATGGATTGATTACCAAGGGTTGAGGAATGGGATAGAGGGGAAAAAAGAGAGAGGAGGAGCAAAGAAGGGGGGCGGGGAGAGAGAGAGAGAGAGAGAGAGAGAGAGAGAGAGGACTTCAGGATGATGGTGCCATCTTCATTCTAGAGGTATGAGTTAGGGCAATAATCTTACATCTGTATGATTCAATGTCTTTAATAAAATGCAAAAAATATATCACCATCTTCACATGGTGGTTATGAATAAATAACTTCATGTACATGAAATGCTTTAAGTTTGGAACATATTGAGTTTGAGATGTTTATTACACCTCCTAGTCTAATGTTGAATCAGCAGTTGAATATACAAGTGTAGAATTCAAGAGTGTGATCAAGAGGGGATATAAATTTGGGAGTTGTTTTCTTTATGTATCATCCATATGGCATGAAGTTGCATGAGATCACCAAGGGAATGAAGGTAGAAAATGAAGAGATAGGGACTAAGAATTGAGTTATGTCGGCATTAGGAGGCAAGAGATAGGTTGGAATTAGCAGAAGATGAACATGAGTCTTCAGAGAGGATGGCTACAAGCCAGGAGAGTCTGGAGCCCTGGTAGTCACGTGGAAAGGGCCCTGATAAAAGGATGTGCTGTGTTCAAAGCTGCTGGTAGGTCAGATAAGCTTTACGTTCTTTCACATGGAGAAGAGAGGTAGGAGTCAATGCTGTGTGTAGCATAGAGGAGTTGTGGGAAAGAAGCTGTCAGTAGCATCCTCAGAGGAAAAGGAAATGAAGTGTCGTCCCCCCCCCCCCTCCGCCATCAGCCTGGCTTCTGGAGAAAGAGAGCAATGAGCGGGGTTGGAAGGGGTCACTTTGTTAGTGACACAGTAGGATACCTCCTGATCCTTTTGATGGTTATGTTAAATTGGTTCTAAGTGACCTTCTAGGATCTCCAAGAGATGAAGTCTCTTTCTCCCTTGTTTCATGTGGCTCTCAGGATCTCTTGAATTCTTGAGATTTCAATTAAGAATCTCAACAAACAATGCCCAGATTCCATAGCCTTTCTGCTAACACATTGCTTGTTTGATTATAGAAGAACCCGGGCAACAAAACCAGGTCAGTTATTACACAGAGTCCCGGCCCTGGTAATTTTTTGCCAAATGGTCACCAGCTGTACTTCCTTCCTTCCTGGAAATGATATAAATCCTCAAGGCTATTTTTGCTTCAAGGAGATTATGGCAGAACATATGGACTCTTCATTCTCCAGGAGCAAAAGAAAAGTCTTGTTTTTGCTTAAGCGAGCCACTTGCTGAATGCCAGAGACTCAGGGCAGCTGAATCCTTGTGACTTGGGCTGTACAAGGGAGCCATGGCACAGGGCAGCTGGCCCTAGGAGCATACTCACCTGATGCTTTCCCATACTGTGAGTGGAATTTTGCCCTGGTGTCATGCTGAGTTGGCTTTGTTAATCCTGCACAAATCTCTGTATATATTAATATTTTACTTTGAACCAAGGCAATGGAATCCTAGGATATTGGCATTCTGAGGGTGAATGGATATTTAGTGATGGATATTACAAATTTTCAGCATTATAAATATTCCTGTCTGAATCAAGACACATATGAAATCAAAAGAGAAGTTATAATAAATAATCAAAAAGACTGTTCAATTCCCTGATTTAAAAGCATATTCATCTACAAGTCATTGGTTTAAAAGCAGATTGGTCTATAAGTAAAACAGTTTCCATTACAATTCTTTGAGCAACAAGAGAGGTTTTCTCTAGAAGATTAAACCAGTCACTTACTGCATTGTTTCAGGGCAGATTATGCTCTGACTTATCATAGAATCCCCAAATTAATTTTTGTTATCATGGAAACTACTTACAATAATTTCTAGCTAAGTCAGAAATTGAAAAGTTAACTTTATTGTCTGGATCTTGTGTTCACTGATGTTCTAGGAAACTGGACACATGGCAATTTTATTTTAAATGCTGTTGTTGAAAAAAAATTTCATCCCTAAATTAAACAGGGTTGAGTTTGCCTTTTGGCATTTATTATTTTTTTAATCGGACCAAGATTAGGTTCATTAACCTCAGGGCACAGGATCTATTCATTTCTCTGGAGATGTGAACAAGGTTAGCAAGTTAGAGGAAGGGGACAGGGCTTAGCAGAGCTGCAGGCCTTGCCAGTGGTACTTATTGACCCCTGAAAATTACTGCAATTTCTCTAAGCCATTTCTTTCTCATCTCTATTCTGGGGAAAATAACCTGCATCCCAGAGTTACTGTGAAACACAAGTAACACAGGCTATGTAAAGTCCTTACTGTGCCGCTGCCCAGAGCATGGAATCAAGGCAGATAATAGCATTGCTCTGTGACCTCCAGCCTGCAGCCTGGCCGATGTAAGAAAGGAAGCCCAACTGGTGAGCATCCTTGCTTCTCAAGAGTTTGCTGCACCCTTGTCTAAAACAGCTTGTCCTCAGCTAACCCTACCTTTCTCGCAACTGAGGCATCAGGGTTGCAGATGAGGGGTCATAGGAGGAGATAGGGGAGCAGCCAGCCTGGAAAGTAGGAGCCACGCTTCTCAGACACCAGCTGTTGGGGCTACACCAGCAGGAAGCAGCCAGAGCACAGAAGGCTTGAACCTGTGAATGAATGTTAGACTTCCTGATATGCTTGTCAGCAGGTCAGAGATTTAGCGCTAGTAACCGGTAGTGTGTGCATGTGTGTGTGTTTTAATCAGCACCAGTATGGCAGTCAGATGGGGTTCCCTCCTTCCTTCCAGGGCTCCTTTCTTACTCAGAACCTCAGGATTGCTTCAACTCTCCCTTTCCTTGGGATTTCCAACAGGCCAACTCTTCTCACACTGCTTCCACTTCCTTGGGAGCTAGTGGTGCCTGCTACTTGCCTACCTTGATTAGATGTTTTGAATGCCATAGCGGTGTTGATTAAAACAAACATGCACATACTACCAGCTACTAGTCCTGATATCTCTGACTGGTTGACAAGGGTAAAAGGAAGTAAAAAATTCTTTCAAAATGCCAAATTCTTTTGCCCAGGAACTTTGCATGGATTGGCTAATTAAAGCAACATTTTTATGTTTGATAAAAGAGAGACTTGACATTTTGCTTTCTGTGTACCTCAGGTCACAACTTCTGCCAACTTCTACCCCAACAAGTCAAAGAAGAGAGTTTTGACTTCTGTTGCCCTCCCCTCCCAATTAAACAACAACAAAAAAGAGAGTATAATCATTGCCTTTACAGTTTCCTCGGGAATGTCCTCTTTTCCCTTTGTTCTCTGCCTCTTGGTGTCTCTTACAACAACTGCCTTGTAGCTTTTGTACCATGGGGTTTCCATGTCTTTCTCTAGTTTTAGAAATTTGTTTTCTGACCATGAAGATCATGAAGATCTGTACCTAATCTCTGAAATCTCTTATCTGTGTTTGGGATGGAAGAGGTCCCAATTGACACAGAATTGACCACTTATTGACTGAGAAGAAGAGAAACACAGAATGACAAAGACATGATCGGGATCTGTGGTATCTCCTTCTGATTGTCTCTAAGTCATGCCTGTCTGGGAGTCACCCTTGAAGAAACCTGCCCTCAGAAGAAGGGGCTTCTTTTCTGAATTGCTCTGTACTGGGTGGTCGTTTCACTGTAAAGAAGCTGGAAGTTTTATTTGCAGACTTTCTGTATTTCATTAGCAGTCTGGTGGTGACAACTAGTTTAGCCATTTCCTCCTGTCATTGCTCACGGGGATGGTGCTGAATACTCAGAGGTGGCACGAGGCCCTGGGGATGGCAGCAGCAGCTCTATCGTCATGCCCTCGCCCCAGCCCTCAATTGTCACAGCAGCAGGTCAGGCCCCAGGGAATGAGAACATTGCTGATTAGTGTGCTTGGCGCGTTGGGCAGGCTACCAGGGGAAAAAGCCATGGTGTGATCTCCATTGATTTCCCAACAATTATATTTTCCATGCTTCCTACTTGCCCCTTTGCTTCTGCTTTATCTTGTGTTACAAAGAATCTCTTTTCATTCTTTAGGATTGTAGGTTCCTTCTCAGTGCCTGTAACTTTATTACACCCCTGCACTTGAGCTTCACCTCTCTTTGCTTCACCCTTTAAATCCTGCCGAATAAAACCTTGGCTCTTATTTCCTGATGCCTTTATCTTCTCTTTCAACAGTCTATTGAAAAGAAAAGTAAGTCCTCAGGGGAGTTATATTTATTGGGCCTCAGTTTGTTTTCTCATCTGTAAAATGGGTAAAATTAGAATTGTATTGTTTACCTCATAGGGTTATTTTCCGGATGACAATAACAAGCGAGAATGTAGAAAATGCTCAGAATAGCTGTGGGTTTCTGGTTTTCACTGAATAAAGGCATCATCCTCACCTCCTTCATCACCAGCAACTCTGGGAATTCACAGGGTCTATGAACAGGGGCCACTTGTACTTTCAACGTTCTGATTATGTGGTAGGTCCTAGAGAACACAACCCAGATCTCTTCTGAAACTCATTTCCTGTAGTGACATTCCCCCTTCTATCTTACATTCTGGATTTTCAAGGAATGGACTTACTGTCCCTCCTTTTCACAGGGTTTCGCTACACTCATTTATTTACAGCATTAGATTTGACAGCGCAGTGGTAGGAGTGGCAGTGTACTTGGTCCCTATCACTGCACCTTGAGACAGGGACAGTACACTCCCCATTTTACTTATGATGACTTTTCAGATCTTACAGAGTGCACATTTTGCTTAAGATAACCCTCCAGTTGAAGGCGGGCCTCGCACTCAAATACAAGTCTTCTGACTCCAAGTCCAGTGTAGTTTTTTCTATGTGGAGCCACTTTTTGAGTGTGGAAGAGTAAGGACCTTTAATTTTCTGTCTGGGCTTTTATCAAGAAGTCAATAAATTTTAAGCTCTTAGAAGATAGATTTAGTTGTAATTCTTTGTCTAAAGTGCCTATATTTAGTCTTCTCCCAGCACTGAGACTTGAACTTACTGACCAGCCTTTCCTGACATCTAAATGAGGACAGAGGACTAAGGTCATGGTAATATGGATGGGGCTTTGTCTAAGCTAGAAAAGTACTCCCATGTTTGTACATGAAAGTGAACCCCATTCAGTGAGGGGGCACCAGATTTATCAAAGAATTGGAGGATGGTGGAGGAGACACACAGGAAAGCTGATGTTGCAAACATCTTGCTCTCAAGCATGGGCTGTTCCTAGAAGAATCCCTTTTGAATCTACCTGGCCCAAAACCCAGATAAATCTTTTTTGTACTACCTGGGTGGAGTAGCAGTGGCACTGAGTTCTTTCATGCATTTATTCATTCATTCGTTTCTTCGTTCATTCATTCTTCATTCATCAGACATTCACGCAACACCAGTTGTGTATCTGGGCTGAGATAGCAGGGATGAAGGATCCTGGTGAATGGATCATCCAATTTCTAGGTTCCTGGTTGGGAGGTGGGGGAGGACAGTGGGGAGGGGAGAAGTTGGAAGAGTCAGATGAAGAGAAAAGCATTCTGAATCAAGGAGAAGCAGATCTGCTTAAACCAAACCTACAAACCCTGCATTTCTGCACATGGTGTTATAAGCCTGTATGCATTCATAAATATCAGGAGACATTTCACAGTGTCACTGCCCACAGAACCTCTGCATGATGGAGAGCCTATCAGCAGCCCAGCATGTGCTTGCAAAGTCCTGGACTGTAAGGAAAAATAAGTCCCTTTCCTCAAAGATCTCAAGATGATTTACTGATTCAACTGCATGTTTAGTTCCTTTCATATCTGGGTAGGAAGGCAGATGTTCAATAAGAATAGAATGTTGAATCAGCAAGGAACTTGGTAAAAGATCATTAAGACAACAGGAAAGAATAGGGGAGTTAAACTTGGCTCTACCCCCATCTTTTAGATGAGCTCTAAATGTGATATATACACATACACACACCACAAAGGAATATTATTCAGCCCCAGTGTTGCTGTTTGTGACAACATGAGTGAACCTTGAGGGCACTATGCTAAATAAGTCAGAGAAGACAAACACGGTATGATCTCATTTCTATGTGGAATCTAAAAAAACCCCACAAACTCATAGATACAGAGAACAGATTGGTTCCCTGGTTGCCTCTGGTTACCAGAGGTGGAGGGTGGATGAAATGAGTTAAGTGATCAAAGGTACAAGTTTCCAGTTATCAGATAAATTGGTCCTTATTATAGAGTTAATGGAGATGTAATTAATTAGAGCATGCTGACTATAGTTAACAATACTGCATTGTGTATTAGAAAGGTGCTAAAAGAGTAGATTTAAAAATGGCTCAGAACATGAAAATAATTGTAACTCTATATGGTGATGGATGTTAACTAAATTTATCATGGTAATCATTTACGGTATATGTACATCGAATCATTATGTTGTACTCCTGAAACAAATACAATGATATATGTTCATTACATTTCAAGTTAAAAAGAAAAAACCATCACCTTCTCTACTTACTTTTCTTCAGCTCCTCTTCAGCATACCTGGTTTTGATTAAAAAATATATATATGGGAAAGGGAAAAAATAAAGAATATACTTTTCAGAGTCTTCTGCCCTAATTGTGGCATTCACTGCATCAGCTCACTGTTGGCCTAACTGCATGTAAATGAGTTGCCTGTGAACCTTCTCCTGAGCCCAGGTGTTGATTACAGCAAGTGCACACCTCACACTCTTTCTTATTTGGTTTCAAAATCCAAAGCTGTTCTTTTGACTTTGTCACTAACAGATATTGGCAAATGCCTGCCCTTTTATGGAAGTACCAGCCTGGGGCTGGGACATCTCCTAGCCCCAAAAACTACAGCGAGAGCTCTCAGTAGGTTATTATGCTTCCAGTAAGCATTTTTAAATATCCCCGCAATGTCTTGACAATGGGCTTAGATAGTTTAATTTCCATTTAAGCCAGTAGGCAAGGTTGGTATGCTGTTTGAAGTTTTGTGGTATTATAAGACACTCGAGAAATATGTGTGGCAAAGTATTCCAGGTATGTTTAAATTGTCAGTTATTGCTTATTCTGTTGTGTCTTCAAAGAATGTTTTTGTTAAGGAGGTCACAAGGATTTGGCTTACGTCTTTACTAAAGAGAATAGTGGAAAACTACTTCCTCTAGATTTGAAAAGAAAATAGTCACAGGAGTTTTTTGCACTTTTGGCTGAGAGCAGAGAGGTCTTTGCACCAGGGAAGGGAGAAAAAGGGAGGAACAGGCGTGGGTGGGTGGGGATGGGGAGGAGGTGGGTGGGAAGGGACTTTGCACCAGGCCAGGCAGGCAGACAGGCACTGGGGGGAATCCATTAGGACAAGTTCTCATTTTGGCAACTGGCTGGGGAAACTTAGTCAAGGTCGTTTAGGTCAACCAGAGATTTGAGAACAAACCATGACTACCAGTCATGACTCAGGGTAAGCTACAAACAAAGTAAATCTTTTATTTAGGGAACTTTGCCATTCCAGAGTGTTTTCACATACATGTATTAATCCAAGCTTCTCAGCCCTCACTGCTGGGGAGAATGAAGCAGGGCGGGGTGTCTTTTTTAAGGCCACCAACTCATGGTAGATGCAAATTTTCTCCGAGATGAGCACTTATAATCAAACTGGGAGGAGGGCACCGTGGTTGCAATAGATATAAAACTCTTGGGAATTAGTGAGGAAGGTACTGAATTGTACCTGGTTTAGAACTTTAAATTCTAACTAATCATGTCTAGCTTTTATTGAGCACTTACTATGTAGCATGTTAGGCTACGTACTTGGCATAAATTATTTCCTTTAATCCTCTCAATTCTGTTAAGTAGATAATACCGTTTTTAATTGCAGTATTTCAGAAGAGGGGAAAAAGGCATAAAGAGGTTATACAGGGCCTCCCTGATGGCACAACCGGTTAAGCACAGCACTGTGGAGCTATCCAGAGCTACTGCAGCAAGAGTTCGATACCTGGGCAGGGAGATTCCTACATGGCACAGCAGACCTCTCCTGCCTCGCCCGCTGCTCCCCTCAGCAGTGTACTTCAGTTGATCTGCCTGTTCTGCTCCCCACTCTGTCTCTGGTGAATCCTCTCACCACCCCACACCTCTGGCCTACACCCCAGCTTGTATGCATAAATAAATAAATCTTAAAAAAAAAAGAGGTTACACACAGTCACACAGAAAGTGGAGGAGAAAGTCAGATACAGGCATAAAACTGCTGAGTCCCTGATCTCCCACCCCTCCACCTGCTTCTGGACACGTTCTCTGCTTGGTCCATCCCTCAGTGCAGGCCTTAGTTATGGCGCTCAACGCAAGTTTTAATGGCGTTATACTTTTATAAAACTGTAGTAACTTCATGATTATACTTCAGATCTTAGATTAACACACATGTGAGGTGGCATGGAATAGGAGACTGTCAACATGATCAAAAGATAGTGAGTCAGGCAGTGCAGGAACTTAAGGTGAGGCTCACCTCCAGCATCAGTAACATTGATGATGAGGCTGGATCCTTTAACTGTTCTGGGCCTCAGTTTCTTCATTTGCACTTGGACAGAGAGACCCCACCGTCATCTGTGATAGGATACTCAAATTCTAGGAAAAGTTAACTGAAACTGCTACCTAAAGTTACTAAGGGCATTCAGTGAAATGAATATAAAAGTGAATGTTTCAATAACATGGGTTTACTATTTTTAAGCCAACACTATTTCTAACTAGTGTAGTTAAAAGAATGACACAAAATATGGGCAAAACTAAATTTGAATAGAAGGCAAGGATTTAATTTTTTTAAAGATTTATTTATTTATGCATACAAGCTGGGGTGTAGGCCAGAAGTGTGGGGTGGTGAGAGGATTCACCAGCGACAGAGTGGGGAGCAGAACAGGCAGATCGACTGGGATACACTGCTGAGGGGAGCAGCAGGCGAGGCAGGAGAGGTCTGCTGTGCCATGCGGGAAGCTCCCTGGCTGGGTATCGAACTCGTGCTGCAGTGGCTCTGGATAGCTTCATAGTGCTGCGCTTAACCCACTGCGCCACCAGGGAGGCCCAGAAGGCAAGGATTTAAAGTGAAAAAGTAAAAGTCTTATTTCTCTGTTCGTCCCCTGAACTTCCTCTCCCCCACCTCCCTACTGAGACATAATTACTGTTTTCTCCTTTTAGAAATCAGTTGTGCACATACAACTATACAATAGTTTTTATATGGATTTATGAAAGACTGTTCGTTTCTTTAAATTATTTTAATTACAAAAGCAATATGTGACTATATGCACTTTGCAGAAAAAAAATCTTCAAATAAAACATCCTTCTAGAAAAGCACAAGACTTTAAATTTATGCATGTTAAATTTTATTTTCTTCCACTGAAAAATGAATAAGGCACTCTGCTGGGGAATATATTTGAATTGTGAAAATATAACTGTCAACATTATAGAAGCATCATAGTATTAAAATGAGCCTTCATTTTGTTTTAGTTCTTTTAAAAAATGACAACAAAAGTCATTTAAGGCATTCTTGCTTAAAAGTAGTTTCATATGATTATTCAAGTTTTGAAATCCCAAATACTTCTCTATTTGCCACTAAATGAGTTTTGACTGCTAAGTGTTGGGTTTTGGAAAACACCTCTGAAGGAGGGTCTCCTGTATCTTTCCTCCTGTTTGTTTTTCACATAGTTGATGGGATTTGGTCATACAATTCTGATTCTTTTGTTTTCTATAATGAATGTAAAGACAGAGAAGTATTAGGGGCTTTCCTAAATTGACCAAATCACCCCATCCTTTATCTTGTTACTCTGCCTCATTGCAGATCAACAACACTCCCTATAAAGGTCAGTAAGTGAAACCTTATGATTTTGAGATGCATGATTTTGACTCCATTCTACATGATAGACAAAATGCATGTTCCTAGGGTTCGTTTCCTTCACATGCCCCAGCTTTTTTTTTTTTTTTTAAAGATTTATTTTATTTGTACATACAAGCTGGGGTACAGGCCAGAGGTGTGGGGCGGCGAGAGGGCTCACCAGAGACAGAGTGGGTAGCAGAACAGGCAGATCAGAAATACACTGCTGAGGGGAGCAGCGGGCGAGGCAGGAGAGGTCTGCCGCACCATGTGGGATTCTCCCTGGCCAGGCGACGAACTCGCGTCACCGCTGCCGACAGCTCCACAGCGCTGCGTTTAACCGCTGTGCCACCAGGAGGCCCCTCACATGCCCCAGCTTGTTGGTACCTAAGGTTCCCCTTTCCTGAGCTCTGCTTGGCATTATCAATGATTCCATTATTTTTTAACATCAGGAAATCAAATCTTAGTGAGGGAGACTGAATCCATGTCATGTGTCAGCATAGGTGAGGACCAGTTGAAGATATTTTCCATGCTACCTAAAGGCCTTTCTCTTGGAGCTGCCCCCAATAGAGGGTCCAGGTGTAGCCCAAACCCTGCACCAAAAAGACCTGGGGGGCTTGTTGAAACACACATCTTTGGGCCCCATTCCTACAGTGGGATGCCAGAATTTGCAAGTTTCCAGGTGATGTTGCTTCTGTTGGTCCAAGGCACACACTTGGAGAACCACTGGCCTAGCACATGCAGAAGCCATAACAAGAGAAAAACAGATGACCAGTTTGGCAGAATTAGTGTCCTGACTTTGGCTATTTTGTAGACTGCATTTCAGCTACTGAAGGCAAGGAGAGATCTCTTTTGCTTCGTGTGTGTGTGTAATGTATGTACCCATTTTATTTGTTCATTGGGGTGATGGACCTTTAAGCACTCAACACAAAATAATGCCCACATGTGCTTTGAATTGTGTTTCTTCTGTTCTTGTTTAGTTTTTAAGATTTTAAAAAAGATGAGTATGATTAGTTATAGTGTTCCCATTTAACCACTTTCCACTTTTCACTTTTAAAATGAAATCATCCTTCTTGAAGTTAACTAATGGAAAGTTGTTCAACTTGCCAAGCAAGGTTCCACTGTCCCTGAAATAAATTTTCCAAAGAACTGGAAACTCTGTGAAGCTTTTATACAAGAAGCAGAATAGAAATGTTCATATTTATGTTACTCTGAGGCATATTTTCCATGGTTTGATATATAAGTAATAGCCATCCCATTGTATCTGAAGACATTCATTTGACTCTCTAAGTTGAACAATTCTCTTTGGGATTTCTTTTCATCTTATTTTTAGCCTCCTTAAGTATTATTTAAAATTGCCTTTTTTACAACTTTTTAAAATAATTGATATCATCATAACACCTAACATTAATGAGTCGTCACGTATTAACCATTAAGAGGTTTCAAGGTGCTCTCAATGATCACAACCACCCAATGAGGAAAGTCATGTTCTCTGTTTTACAGATGCTTAAACTGAGCATGATGAGGGAATAAATCACTAATAGGTGTCAGAACAGGAACTCACATCCATATGTGGATAATTCCAGAGCCTAAATACTTTCCCATCTTTATTGAAATGTGAAGTTTCTATGCTTGACACCTTTAAATATTGGTCCTGCCCCCAAGAGATTTTCATCTAAAATATTCAACATTAACAACTGATAGTATAGACGTAATAGCTGAGCAAGTGTTGAAAAAATACATAAATTGAATATTAATTTGTAGGTATTTACCCTACACAGAAAAAAAGTTTTGTGAAAGTTATGTTTATGTGGAATACAGTGAAGGGTATGTAATTTATCTCTCCCTTATAATTAGGGTGGACTTCAGGGAAGAATATATTATGAGTTCCCTAAAGTCAAATGTGAGGTCTGGATGAAAAGTAGGTTGAAAGGACTGTGGGCGTGGGATTTGGTTCCATAGAAGATTTCAGTGTGGGAGTTGAATAAACTTTCCAGGGAGTATAGGTTCCGGCATAGTCCCATAGAATGTTCTGTCGTAATAGAAATGTTCTATGTTATTCAACATGTGGCCATTGAACATTTGAAAAATGGCTAGTGTTGCCAAGGAACTGAATTTTATATTTTAATTAATTGAAATTTAGATAGCCACATAAGCTATTGGCTATTGTATTGGACAACATAGGGATAAGAGAGGAAACAGAAGATGAGGCAGAAGTGGAGGTTGACAGCAGTGAACCTAGATTTGTTTTGTGTAGAAAGAAGTCCTTGTCAGCCCTCTGGAAGGACACCTGTTTCAGCTGTAGGAGGAAGCTAAGGGACAACTGGAGGAAGTGTGGGATTTCAGACATGACATGACCAATACAGACACAAACTCTGAATGGGGTGTAGGGGAAAAGAGCAAATTGAGACTTAATGATGGGGAACATGGCAGGATTTGGCCATTGACTGATTGTGGGTTCAAGTACAGTGAGGTTGGCAGCTACTTCAAGCCTTCCAGCCTGGTGATGGCAAGACAGCTCCCTTCTGCAGTGTCTGATTTGTGTTGGCATAGAGACATCTGTTTGGGATGTCTTTTATACCGAGTATGTATCCTGAGGCCACATTAGAGAAGCAGGATAGAAGATGGATAAAAAGATTTACCATTTGCATAGAGAGGGGAGTCTGTGTACAGATCATATTCAGAATTAAAAAAATATATTATTATTTGCATCCTTTACATTATAGTTTATTCCCCGTGGGCTACCCACCACCGATTCACCCGTGAACCATCACTACATCCTACAATATTAGGAATGTCAGTGTGACAGGAGTGGGGTGAACAAGCAAAGTTGGAAAAGTAGCCTTGTAGGCTATGGGGTTACCGGGAGATAAACAACCATGTAGAATTTTTGATTTATATTCTAAGTGTGATGGGAAGCCTTTGTTAAGTTTGAGAATAGGAATAAAGGGTTTCATTGAACTTTCAAATGAACTTTCTAAATATAGCATGGTGAGTTTTAGTGAAAGAGTAAGAGCAGTAACCAAGAGCTGAGTTACGTTACCCCAGTGTTCCAGGTGAACAGCAATAATGGCTTGGACCAGGGTAGCAATGGTGGATGTAAAGACAGCTTGCATTCTGAGATAGTTTCAAGGAAGAGTCAATGCAATGTTTGTTGGGTAAGATGTATGCTTTGAGAGACAACGAAGAGCTAGGATTGATTCCCAGTTTTTGTCCTAAGCAGTTGAATGATATCGTTTATTGAGATGGGAAAAACTGAAGGATCACCAGTTTATAACCAGAATCAAGAATTCCCTGTTGGACATATTGAGCTAGAGATGCCTATTGCCAGCATCTTAATGAGGTTGTCAGATAGGCAATAGAACATGTGATCCTGAGTCAAATCTTGTGCCAAGATTTGATGAGTTGTGATTTATTTAGGGGAAGAGAGGAGTCAGAAGAGAAAGAGAAATGGAGTGACAAGGGTTTTCAAGAGTGGGACAGAGGTTTTAAGAAATGGGAAGTCACAGGATCCTCTTTGGGAATAAAGGTATTGGCCCAGGCGAGGAACGTGCCATTCTAGGTATGGGGTCATTGAAACAAAAGGTGGTTTTTGAAGGGATCAGTGGTGAGGTCACAGTGACTTGGAGAGAGAGCCCACTGGGAGGCTTGGTGTAGATCTCAAGGGGGGGGAGGAGGAGGAGAGCAAATGTGACAGGGAGAGCTCCTGCTTTGGCAGGGTGCCAGCATAGCCTTGGAGTAGAAGTCAGGCTACTGCGTGACTTGTCATAGTGTAAGTCAGTTGGTGCCTACTCCGTGTGCATGGAGGCATTTTTGGGTTATTTAATCAAATTTTTATGCCTCAGGGTTGAATAACATAGTGGGAAGTGTTGACTTAAATTGTTTTTTCAAGCAAGCATAAATGTCAGAATTTTAGAGAATTGTGTGCTGCAAAAATTGATTAGTTTATTTTAGAAGAGGGACTTTTTTCTACTTCTTCTCATTTGCCTATAAGTATTTGTCACACATAATCACCTTGTCTGCTTTTATAAAGGTAGGATTTCCATTTATAGGAAAATACATGTTTCATATTTTTTCCCATTAAAATGATCAGTGTTGATGTATTTGGTATTCATTCCCATTATGTTTAGACTTTTAACCATTAGAATGTTTACTATTAAAAAAAAAACACCCTAAGTCTTCTATTATAGACACTGACTTGTGGTGTACTAAGAAGGCATTAGATGGAGTTGTGGAGAACTCAATGATTATTCCAGAAAGAAGTCACTTGTTTCCCCATTTTCCTCCTCTTTTGTACTTCACTGAGCCTCTCACCTCACAAAAAAAAAGACATGAATGAAAGTGAATTAAATCAAACAGAACTTTTATCTGATAAACACTTGGGATAGAGTGTTCACATACTGTTTATGGATAAACCTTTGATAACTTATTGATTCACAGGTCCATCCTGTTTCTGAACCTGTGAAAGTAATTAATAATTGCTTAAATAGGTGAATTAGAATCCCTTCCATGAGTCCTGTGTCTGGATGAGGATTCCCTTCTTATTAGCCAGTGTTTTTTCCCTTCTTGCATTGATGGTCCCACTGTCAAAAATCTCAGGGTATTGATTGGTCTTGTCCTCCTTTGTCTCATTATAGTTACTCCTGTGACTGGATTACAGTTCTGTCTTGTGGGTTGGCAGTTGGGAAGAGGACTTCCTTCTGACACTGGTGCTTAAACAGCTGTTTCTCTTTCTCCAAAAACCCCAGGTTCTCTAACCCCCAGCTGGTTCCTCCCTGCTGAGAAGCCAGGCTATGCCAAAGTCCCTGCTAGACCAAGTTAGGCTCTGACAGTGCGAATGACACCTATGCTTCCCCCCGACACACACCCAATCTTGGGCTTTTATTCTCATTCATAACAAGTGAAGACCTTATTTTGTTATCTTGATTCTCTTCCCGCATAAATAACCCATTTTTTTCCCTACCAGACTCAAAATGCTTACACTGAGTGTTCTTCTAGCATTATTTACTTGCTTGACCTTTGAGTTCTTTTCTTTCATCTCTATCGGGATCTCCAAACTGAGGTCATGGAAGGTCAGAGTTAAAAAATGTTATTGACTGACTGCTTTTTATCAGACAATCACTCTGTAGTTTTTCGGAGTTTTACCCAGTCTGCAGTGACGCTTGCCACACATTTGCTTCACTATTTTCATTTCAAGGTTTAGAGACCCTGGTGATAGAGAGGAACTGTAAATAAGAACAACTCTGAGAGTGATAGGATGAGCTCAGATTATACTTAACTTTTTTCTTGGCCTTTCTCTTGGTTTAGAATTCCACAAGATCTGTTAGAGTAGCTTATTTCTCTGGACTCAAAATACCATCTGGGGCTCTGATCTGGGGCTCCTTAAGTCACTTGCAGAAGGGACTCATGGTTCAAGGTGTCTGTCAACTTGCTGCTTGTTGCTAATAAAAGGTAACCATTACCTTTCATTATAATGGTCACAGTAAAGAGGGGGTGAAGTGCGAACAATGATATGTCACAGACACATTTAATTGCACCTAGGGTGTTCAGCATTACATGAGTAGTAATATAAAATGACTAAATTCTCTACCTCCTTCTCATTTGATAAGTTCAGTTGTCATTTAACAGATTTTCTTTATGGAAGGTGAGCTTATGCTTCCTATGGATAAATGAATGCTTTGCAACTAATGGTATGTTGGAATTTAAACATAGTATTTAGTTTCCTCAAAATAACTTACTGGTGAATGTGCACGATCCATAAAGAGGTTTTGAAATGTTCCCTTCAAAATGATTAATATTTATATGTAGTCATGCTGGTACCTTAGTCTGAAATTTTTATGATATAAATATTGATGCAATCTCCTTTAATAGGGAATATTTAATAAGGAATATTCCTTTAACAAGGAATATATATATTACATATATATGTCACCAAATATATTCTTTAATTTTTTTTCCTTTTTGGGGTATTTATATATTTTTTACATCAGTGTTCATTTTGGTACAATGTTTGCTTTCTTTTCCTAGATGTAGCCCCCTAGAATTTCTACCACCAGTTCACCTATGCACCATCACGATAGTTCCCTGTGCTCTTCCTGCCCTTGTTTTGGTTCCTCTCCGTCCCACCAAATATATTCTTAAGGAGTGCTATAGATAGATCTTCCTTGACTTAGAGTGGGGTTATTTCCTGATGAACCCATCCTAAGTTCACACTATGCTAAGTTGACAATACCCCTAACCTACGAACATATCCCTAACCTACTGAACATAGCTTAGCCTAGCCTACCTGAAACATTGCTCCAAGCACTTAATTTAGCCTACAGCTGGGTAAAATCATCTAACAACCTCTTTTATAGTAACGTTGAATATTATAATGCAGTTGCGTTCTCATGTAATATATTGAATTCTAAAGGCGAAAACTGAAAATCTGAATGTATTGTTGGTTTAACCTCACTGTCATGTATGCTCACTGCCACCGCCCAGCCTCACATGGGACTTTTCTACCATGTATCACTAGCCCAGGAAAAGATGAAAGTTCAAAGTATGGTTTCTATTGTATCATCTATTGCTTTTGCACCATCATAAAGTTAAAATTTTAAGTTGGACCAGCGTAACTTGGGAACTGCCCATATTCATCATACAGTAATCCTGTTTAATCCTTGTTTGACCCCAAAGGTGTCCTTTGGAAAGACCATTGATTTCCTTATAACAGTATCCTGGACCTTGGATCTTATATAGACAGTAGAGGAGATGCCACAGGGACTGTTAGGTGTCCATATTAGTGATCATATTCACCACCTGTAGCATTGGTCCTTGCGTCTAATTCATCCTGCTCCTCTTTGCCTCCTTTTCCCATGTGTGGGTTTAGAGGATTAAATTACACTCGAGTTAAGAGTTCTTGCATGTTGGATGAGGTATGGGGACATACATCTGAGGAGGTGTGGAACTGTTCCCCCCAATCATATACAGTGTTGTAAACTTACCTCCATAAAGAAAAAAGAGTCAAGGCTTCCCCATGAGGCCATGCCACCCCTGGTAGAAAGAAAACCAGAGCCTTACACTTTCACCTTTCTCTTAATTACTAGTCTGTGCTAATCCTTTCGGATCTACATCCACCTCACACAGTCTGACATCCTGCTTGTTTCAGTGACCAGCGAGAACTGTGCCAGCTCTGCCTGCACCTGCCTGCTTCCAGGGCGGAGAGTATAAATGGTAAAAGAATGAAATAGTCAGATCCCAGATCTTTCCATTTCTTTGCTTATAAATGAATACCAGTGATCTACAAGTGAAAGAATGTAACTAACTAGTGTCATTTGGGATCTTCTGAAGTAGTACGGAAACTCTGCATTCTTCAGACCCACTTGTGGCGTGCCAGCACATTCCTCTCAGATGAGGTGGAAGAGTACTGGTGGCTGGGCAGGGCGGGGAGCTGCTGTTTAAAAATACATTTAATTATATTCCTTCTCTGCAGTAATATTGATACCATTTTTAGCTCATTACAAATACTGTGATTTTCATTTAAATCACGTCCATTATCTTATTGACCTACTTTTTATTTTGTAATCAAAATGTTCTATTTCTAGATAGCTTAGCCCAGAATCTTTTTTTTTTTTTGAAAGGTTATGGACCTTTTGTGGAGGTTCCCCCCCCCCATCTCTCTATATGGATGGGCTGCCTCTGCGTTCACTATATTATGGAAGACGGTTTTATATTGTTCTCTTGGAGCGCATGGCTGTTCTCGGTTTCATCTGGCAGCATGCCATGGGGCCTCACAGCTGGCCATGTCTTTTTTTTTTTTTTTTTTAAGTGGATGGATGGTGGGAGAGTTAGGAAATTCTGTTTCTAGTCAAAATGAGAGGTGGAGGTCCTGATTCTCTTTTTTTCCTTCCTTCTTTGCTCTTTCTCTTCCCTCCCCCCACCCCCATTCATCCTACCTTCCTCCGCCTGTTCCTTTCCTGTACTCTCTGACCCTCATTCGTGCTCATTCATGCTCCCCTCTGTTCCTCGACATTCACAGGAGCCTCTTACTTTAGGCCTTTGCCTTCTCTTTGCTTCTTCCCTTCCGGTTTTCTTCCTTTTCTCTTCTTTGCCTTGTTCTCAGCAACCTAGGCCCATTTCTTCATTTCTGTGCTCTGGCGGAAAGCTTACTCTGGGGAGAACCCCACTGGAGACCTTGTTGGGGTTTGGTTTCATTTGCTTATCTTTCATCAGTGTCTCACCAGCACCTAGAGACCCCTGAGGAACTTTCTGCTTTGCCCTCAAGGACTTATTTCAATATTCTCCATTCTCCTTGACACCTGAAGGTAGCTTGCTCATTTTTATAGACAATAAATAGAGTCAGAGAATTTTAAGATTTGGAGTGACCAGCCATCATGTTTTACAAGTGGGAAGTGGAAGACCTGAGAATGATTTGCCCAAAGATTCCAAAGCAGTGGTAGAAATTAGTCATCTCCCCCCATCTCATGTCTCCTGTTTTGGGGTTCTTGTCTCACCACCCTCTTTCATAGTCATGAAGTCACATAGATGTGTGTCTGGTACTTTTAATCTTCATGTGTCTTAGTCATGATTAGCCTACTCAAATATTGTTTGGTTTGGATGTATTTTAGACTGAGTCTTAAGTGTGTTACTTTCTTGTCAAAATAAGACATAATAGATGATGTGGCAAGAGTTTCTCTGGGTTGTTGGGGGTTTTCTCAGGAATGATATTTTGCTTCCAGTTCTTTCTGTTGATGTATTCATTCCTAAGAACCGGTAGATGACTATGACATAAAATATTCAACTGTATACTCTTTCCTGCCTATCTGGAGTCTCCCTGTTAGTCAGGAAACCACATTTAAAGCTGTGTCCTGAACTCTGCCCAGCATGTCAGTTTGGCCAGGAAAGCTAGGGAATTCCTACGGGGAGCAGCCCCTGGAGACTAAGGGAATAACTGGAAGTCAGATAAGAGTTTAGCAGGGGAGCTAGCAGCTCTGGGTACTACATTTCAACTCACTGGGATTGTCTCTTTGTTTTCTAAATTCCTTCTATGGTTGAGGTCAGGCAAAACCCAGCAGACTAAACCCCAGGTCAATGAGCCTTTACTTTGGGATTTTATGATCTAACAACAATTGTTTTAATTGAAGAGCATTCAACATAGGATTGTCAGCTTTTGTCCTAAGAAGTATGAATAATAAAAAGAACAATAGCATCTCTGTTGCTGACCAAATGACACATGTAATTCTTGTGGTTATGAAAATATATATTATGGTATGGGAAATAGCTACTTATTAAGTCAAGGGAGGGTTAGATTTCTCTTATACAGAATTTTTAAAAAAAAGAAAGAAAGAAACATATTGGGCCCAGAGATGGTAACTAAAACTATTAGATCAGAAAACAGGAAAACTAGAAAAGAACAGAGAATAAGAACAAGGTAGAAGTAAAGCCACGGGTCCCTTGAGATAATTCTTAATAAATAAACTAATTAATTAATTAAAAAACAGCAGTAGTAAAATGGTCATATGATGCTACAGTTCTTTCAGAAAAGCTGTTTTAGCACCAGAAATAGGAGGACTACTATCTCAGAATAAAGGACAGTCTTCCATACCGCCCCTTAGCGAAACACCTGTTTTCCAGTGGAAGTCAAAGCCAAATTGACTGGTATTCAGGATGCCTTTTACGGGAACACAGCATTCCGTCTAATCTGTAGAGGTGTCAACACCTGTAGTGTGATCATTTTTCAATTTCCTTATAGTCATAAATTACAGCTAATATTGGCCACTAAAATACTTTACTGTGAAGTATTCCAGGTACATTAACCACTGAAGCAAATTAATCCACCTACCACCTATCTGTAGTTTAATGAGTAATTGGAACATAATCAGCTAAAACTTTCTTCCTGTAAGTAACACTATCAGTGTATATATTACAGATGTTTCCTCACTGCTCTGTCTCTTCCCATCTCTTTAAGCACAGGCTTCTTGATGACCCTTTCTCCCAGCTCCCCATCGTAATGTTCTTACCTTTCACTTTCGATTATTAGACTCACTTCTTCTTACTGTTGTCATTTGTTGGGAATCTGACCAAGGAATCAGACATACCCCTGGCCAGGCATGTTCCACATACCAGCAGGTTAAGGAACAGCAAAGAAGGCCAGTTGGGTGCTTGGAACAGGGCCACCCTGAACTGCCTGGTTCTTGGAGGCGTTCTGCAACCATCATTTGTTCACGCAGACTTGTTGTCTTAGCTGTTCCCATGATGTTCCCCACTGTACTCTGCCACCTTCCGCCACGCTCTGTTCTCTGCTCTTCTCTTATATACCCAGCCTCCAGGCCCAGGTGTGCCCACTCATAAATGCCCATGCCCTGCTTCAGGTGCCCGCCATCAGGCATGCGCATAGGACTGTAGGGGTCTATCATTGATGGGAGGATGGAAAAACCTAATTACCTATTTACCCCACAGAGGCTCAGTTTATGTCCCCATTAGTTAGGGATGCCTTGCTCACAGAGTGCTTGTGAGGGCTTAAGGTCTTCAGTTAGAAACTGGGCAAGGAAGCAAATGAAACTTGGGAACCAGGCATCCATTTTATCTCTGGCTTTCTGTAATATAGAAAGGAGAAGTTTGGGACTACAGTTCCACGTTGCTGTGGCTGTGGCTCTCAGCCCCTTATATTCCAGGCACATGGAGAAAGCTCTATTCATCCAGTGTACTGGAGTCACCCATCTACCTGGAGCTGAGGCTGGCTGCTTCAGGACTGAGGATCAATGTCCAGGGACCTGTGATGCATTTGACGTGTGTCAGTTTTGGAACTCAGCCTCACAGTTCTTGAGAGAACCACCATCTTCCCTGGTGGCATCCATTTTTTTTTTTTTTAAATCAGGTTTTGTTTTGTTTTAGTTTTGTATGTGTCTTTTTTTGGAAGTGTGTGGGGGGTGGGAAATGATGTGTGACTCTTTCCCAAGCCTTCCTTTACCAGGACCATAAATAATCAACTGATGAATCTCTGTCCCTGTTCTCATTCTAAAGCAAACGTTTTTGGGGGATGCTCTATTTGGTGCTCTAGAGAAATAACCTCTGGGAGGGTGGTAGAAATCATGAGGTAGAACATAAAAACAAACCAACCAAAGGTCAGGGCGCCCAGCTGCTAACGTGCTGGCTGACTCTGAACGCTAGTTGGGTTGGAAGCTGCCCGTGCCTCAGCATCACCTGGGACTTCTCTGCATAACAGAACACATTGACAGAGCTTAGGTGGCCTGGTGTCATCCCTGGGCTTGGGGGTGCAGGAGGCTGTGAAGAAGTGGAGGAGTGAGCCAGACCCTCTGGAGGTCTCTATCAGTCTCAATCCTTTGTCCCAGGGTCACTGCAAATCTAATTTCCAAGACTTAAGTGATACCCAAACGCTTCTTTGTATGGTGCTGTGTTCTCAAATCACCCTGTTTTATCCTCATAGAAACATAGGAAATAGGCATTATTTTTACTTTACCCATATTTTTCTGGAGGAAAACAAGACTCCACTGAGAAGCTGGAGAACTGGCTCCAGGAAGCGACGTGCTAGGGACGGGCACCCAGGCAGTTGGCAGTTGACCATGTGCTTCTCTGGAGAAGGTACATTTGTCCCATCAGTTATATATAGCAAAGAGAATTTTGCTAATAAAAACCCTTCTGTTTGCAAAAAGCAGGAGAAATTTATTTGCAGTGCTGAGGGGGTTCCTAGAGTCTGTTGGGGCAGGAGCCCCAGGGCTTATGACTGTCCAGGACTGCAGCGGTCCTGCCCAGGAGACAAGCCCACCCTGACGTTGCCAGTTAGTTTAGTGAGATCCATGCACAATTTTTCACCAGTGACTTTCCAGCGGCTCATATTAGACTTGGAATTGAAGCATACTCCTCCAGTCCTGTTAGCCATGGAATTGTTTGCCTAGTAAAACCTGAATTTCTGTGGGCAGACATTGAGAGCTCAAGGAAGCCGATCAATTACACACTATTCAGATGTCTTTTTAGTTGTCTGAAGGGTCTTTTCCTCCATGAACTTGATCAGCAAGGTCCTTTCTTATAAATTGTGGGAACCATGGTTAAGAGGCACAGTTGAAATACTGGAGTTCTAGGCAAATCACTTTATTGTGTCTCAGTTTCCTCATCTGTCATGCAAAGTTGCAATGATGATACTGCACGTGGGGGAGCATTTGGAAGTGCTCTATAAATAGAAAAGTGTGATTCAGATCCTATCTCTTGGTCTGTGTACATTTTTATATTCAGGATAAAGATATACATTTTCTTGTGCTGACATGTTAGAATAAAGTAATATAGAATAAACATTCTTTTCCATACCTATTCCTCAGATTCATATTGTGAATACTTAGAGATTTCTTCAATGCCTGGTTATCTCTGAGTTCAAAACTCTGCCGTATTTTAAGTGTGATTTGGTTTGCTCGATGGTTAGGAAAGAGTTCTAACTGGCTGATAACAGCAGACCACTGAGGCCAATCCTTGGGGGAATCTAGTGCAGGCACTCCTTTTTTGTGAAGATAGCTCCCTTCCTCCTCAGGCCAGCATTTGGGTCTTCTGACCTTAGTGAATCGACCATTGTGGGTCTCTCTTGTGTAAGTTAGCTTCATTGTATTCCAGGACCACAGATGGTGCCCAAAGATTCAGCCAGCTGTTTCCAGATGTCTGCTATTGGTTGCAGAAAGGTTGGTGGAAAAGTGTGGACAACTCACCCCAGATTTGTCCCCACTAATGGAAAAATATCTTCAGATGGTCCAAGGCTCTCTGTTCTGTGTGAGACAGTCCTTTATGTTGACAACTGTGTTCCTTGTGCTGAAGGCGAATATCCTCTCACAAAGCAGAAGCTCCAGGGGTGGAAGCTAGCTAACAAGAGTGTATGATTCAACGCAGTACTTTATCCACTCTCTGGAAAAAATGGTGGGCAATGGGATCAGCAGCTGCAGTTCCCACCAGGAAAAGCCCAGAGCACAAGGTTGGAGCCAAAGAAGGTGGTAAGATTTGGCAGATAGGAACAACTGTAAGGCACAAGGGTGCTCGGGGGCTTCTGCTGCCACTCTGTGAGGCAGCTGTCACTCTGGGGTCCTGCAAGCATGCAGCTGACTGGTGTTTTCATCACTAAGGTGGCCCACTCAGCCCAGAGAGGGCAATGAGAGATGGAAATAATGCATGTGGCTGCTTTGCTCCGTGTAGTCAGAGACTGGACAGGGGTGGAGATCCACAAGAGCGGAGGTTGACACTCTGCCCTTTTCTTGTTTCACACCAAAGGGTATACAGTTGTTGAATATATTGGTGGAGACCCCTACCGGGTGGAATACTTAGTGAGCCTCATACCCTACAACTGTGATGACAGTTCAGCTCACAGAATGTGGAGCTGCTAAGAGCCCTGCAGGCCTGACACCCCGAGCCATCCGCAGAAGAGGTCTTGGACACGAGACGAGACGGGAGGCTTGGGGAAGTTCTGCCAGTGTTTCCTGTGCTTGCGGGTGACTCCCTGTGCTGGGCAGCAAAGCAAAGGTTACAGACTTCGAATACTCTGCCTTTGTTGCTCAGTGGAGGGCTGGCACCACAGGGGTCCAAGTTAATTGATCACACTGGGAAAACTACTCCATTGAAGTTGGACATCACAGGATGAGGGAGAAGTGACTGAACCGATTAAGAATGGGCTTAGCTGAAGAGCTAAGCTGCCTTAAATCCTTCGTGGAAGTAGGCAGGATGTAAATAATAAATCATAAATAAATAAAACTCAAGAGCTAAATAAAGGACCTTTAAATATACCATGCTTTCACAGCTGCAAGTGTTTCAGAGTGGAATTAGCCCGTGTGTATGATACGGACTTTCACTTCTTGACACTGAGACTAGATTCAGTCGCAGATTCTGCCACCCAGGATATTTTTATCCAAACCCTATAGTTGCAATGACAGATAAAATGATGGACTGAGGTCTGAAATACTGAGCGAAGACAAATAAGCCAACTTTTCAAACCAGCTGGACTATTAGGGCTTAAAATTTTTAGTCAGAGAATCTTAAGATGCATTGTGAACCTCCACACCTCGTGAAGTGTAAATGTGTGTGTATACTTAAATATAGGCATATATACTTATATACTCAGTGAAAAGGTAGATTGTATGTGTACATAATATATAGAAATTCATATTTCTAAATGTATTTATTACACACAAGTATATATACTTATATTTAAATGATGTAGTCATACATGTCCAGTATTTATTTTTTTGGTAAGTTTATATTTCTCCAATATATACTTAATATAATGTATATTCTGCCTTTTAGTTTATTCCCTTTTTAGCCACAAGCTGAACTGCTTTATCTTTCTGTTGTGTTTACAGCAGATGCAGGACCTACTGCACCTTATGAGGTTTCTACAATAGTCCTTGTGATAAAAACTGAGCAGACAAAATCACTCTTATAAGCCTTAGAGAGGCAGCAGGTTGCAGTCCAACCCACAGTCCCTCCCTAGGTCCAGCCTGGCCAAATGTTCCTCCTCCAGCATAGGAATAGGTCATTAGCGATTTCTTTGGTTGAGTTTCAGATGAAGTGCAGAGAAATTCATTGAACCCACTCACCATTCAAGCTGTGCCCCCCTCCGCCTGCACATGCACCCCATATCTG
>PVIJ01000867.1:64008-240285 GCA_004024925.1 Scalopus aquaticus
TGAAAAAAAAAAAAAAAAAAAAAAAAAAGAATTGTGACCAAATTAAGTCTAAACAAGATAACTCTAAATGATTGGGGGAAAATTTTAAAATTCTAGACAGGTTCTGCAGTCAAATTGTTTTTTAGCTGCCTTTGGACTTTGTACTCTTCTTTAAAGAAATGGAACCTGAAAAATCATAGCAGAGTTCCTAGTTTATAAAAGGAAAGACAAGTGGGAATTCCAGATAGTGGACCTATCTTCAAAGATAAGGCATTGCCTCTGTACCAAATTTGTGAATGAGTGTATGTATATATTTAAATAGCCTGTGCACATAAAATGTTTAAGATATGAGAAAGTATCATTTTTATGATTCCATGCTTTAGCAAGTTTGTTTTTTTTTTTTAAGGTCATACTGTCAACCTAGTCACTGGATTAGAGTTTTTTTTAGCAGCAGCATATTGTGTAAAATATACATGTCTATTAAGCTTGCCAGGGTGCTCGTACTATGCAGGTTACCAGAGATCTGTGCCAGGCAGAGGACAGAGCAGGCCTGTGCCTTTCTCCTCAAGGGCACAAGGGCAGGTGCTGATGGACAGGAGCTTGGACAGAGCCAGCTCTGCTCTCTTGACTTCACTTGCTTTCTTTCTCTCCTCCCCTGTCCCCCATCTTTTCTCTTTCCCTCTTGTCCACCTCCTTTTTTGTCTCTAACTCCTTCTCCTCTCTCCCTAAACAATGTAGTTTAGTTCAAGGAGCTCTGAAATAAATAAGGGAGAAACCATTTGAGCTGAACAACAGAATATTTAAAGTACTTGTTCCATGAATTAGCTTATTTATGTTGATTTCTGTGTATCCCTCCCCCCACCACCCCCATAGGTGGGGAGAGAGGGAAGGATGGTAGAAGAATTTCTTTAAATAATGAGCTTTGATGTATTAAAATGTGATTTATATTAGATTGTTAGATAGTTCAGGAATATACCTGTTTATCCTGAAGTGAGATGAGGATGTAGTGAAATAAATCTTGAATTGCCTAAAGTCCAGTGTGTTTAGGGCAATTTTCTATTCTTTTTCATCTAAAAATATTATGGAAAGACCTCCTCTATTTCTGTGCTGTGTCTAGACTACATTGGAGCCCAAACAAGTGTAGTGAAAACAGGAGAAGGCCTGTAGTTACTAGGACATGCTAACAGGGGCATTTGAGAGCCCTCAGAAAGAAGGTGGTTTTACAGTGAGGTAGTTACTGTCTTTAACGACAAAGCTTTATATATGTACTTTAATTTGTGCTAACATGAAATGCTTAAAGTCACAAAACAGGTATGAATATTGGGTTTCTATTCACCCAGGGAATGGAGATCCCAAAGATAAGTATTCCAGAACGTGAATTCGGTGGGAAAGTGAGAGCCCACCTACCTCCAGCAAACAAGAGACTGTCCTCCGTTGCAGTGATAGCTCTTAAGGGTTTAATCTTGATAGATGGTGAGGTATTTTATTCTAGAGCATAAACCAGATGCTTCTCTCAAGTTAATGGGAAACAACTGATGCCTGCCAGATTAACGGGAAAAGTAATGTTTCTTTCTGCAGTTCTGGACAATAACATACTTTAATGGCATTTCACCTGAGTGGACTTTCTAAGATGAATGGATTTGTCTTTTCCCTCTCAGGGCAGAGGTCCAAATTTGAAGCAGATGGCGGAAAAGATGGATGACCACAGAGACCTCCAGGTGAAATTGCTTGGATTTCCTCAATCCTTATTAATTCTTGGTTGATGATCATCCATCTCCATCTCTCTGACCCTACATAATGAACCCTGATATCCGAGGATTTTCTGAGTCTAGAATATCCAAAAATGTGCTGGCTAAACTCTGAGCAAATTGAAAGCCTGATATTTAAGGTTTTTGAAGGATTGTTGTCTCGACATGAAATCTTGTTTTCCTTACTTTTAAAAACAGGAGGATTTTCTCCTCTGGTAATAAGGAGATAACAACTAGGCAGGGTTGTATCTCTTGTAGAGGCAACACAGGAAGAGCCCAGGAGCACAGGTTTTCTACTTTTCGGGCAGACAGGGATAAGGAGGAGCTCTGGAGCCCTTGGTGGCTTTTCAGGCTTTTAGTTTTCTTTCGTAGTGAGGCAACCAGGTAGAGGGCAGGCTGGAGGCCCTCGGGGCTGGGAGACCTCCCAGCCCCTGGCGAATCTTCACTCTCTCGGGCTCTCACGTGTTCTCTCGTGGTCTCTGTTGCACCCCAAACAGTCCTCTGCTCCATGCTCTGTTCTCTCCTGCCTCTTCTGTCACACGATCCTCTGCTTACCCTCCTGCCGTGTCTGTGACGCCGCCCTATTATGTGCAGTCTCTCCAGGCCCAGGTGTGCCCGCTCACTCACCCTACTCCAGGTGCCCGCCATCAGGCATGCGTGCAGGCCCGCAGAGGTCCATCATTGATGGGAGGGTGAAAAAACCTGATGATTATTCATTTACCCTACACTCTGAACCTCAGGGAATAAGGCCTAAGAAGAAGCAGGCATTTGTGGGAAACCCCAGGAGCCTTGTTATGGGCCATGGAGATGAAAAGGGGATCCCTACATTCTGTGGAAGGGGGGGACCCATGGGAAGAACTAGAAACAGCAAAGCTTTATGTATTTAATTAAACAATGCCTAGGTGAACAACTTGATCGATGGCCTGATGTTCTCATGCATTCTGGTGGGCTTGTTGACATTGTTTTTGCTCAAATTGGAGACTCTCCTGCTAACCAGTTTGTATTATTACTATTTTTATGGTGATTGTATTAGCCCCATTCTGAGCCAGATGCTTTTGGTTTGTAAATAGCATATATTGTCAGAGACACTTAATTAAAAGGACGAATGAGTCCCACTTCAGATGGGAATTTAAATATGATTGACAGGAGTGAGCATTAACCCCGTAGCTGCCGTAGGCCTACAGACGCACATGTGCCCCACATCCTGGAGAACTGGAGCATGTCAGCAAAAAAACTGGCAGATTGCACTGGCTGAGGACACTGGAAGAAAGTGTCCAGGAGGTGTTCGCTTTGTTTTCAGAAGAGCTAAAGAAGTGTGACATTTTCAATGGACCTTCTCTTCACTTGTGCAGAGATGACAATATTTTACTAGTCAACCAAGAGATAAATCGAGATTTAAACCAGCTTCTCACCTTTCATGCAAAGCCTAACTTCAGTAGTTATTAAAAATAAATGGGATTTAAATAGATGTAGAAGCACCTGTTTTATTTCCAATTTCACGCTCTTGCATTTTGTACTGTGGTTTTAGATCAGTTTGTGAGGGCTGATTGGGGTGAAAACAGCCCTGAGAGACAGGTGGGAGAGGAACAGCCTTTCAAGTCCATGATGAAGTCCTCCGCTCTGGGTTCAGCTGTTCCCAGCTAGCTAAGTGACTTCAGCCCAATTTCCTCATCTTGACAGTGGAAATGATAATGCTTCCTATTCTTTTAGGGGGTCAATGATATCAATGATGGCCACAGTTGGCAACTTTGGGCTGAGACTCTGAGGATAGAACCTCTCTTCTATTCCTCAGGGACTCACATGCGCAGGGCAGGGCAACAGGTCTGGGGAGAGCACTCACTGGCTTTCTCCTCACTCATATACACCTTTATAGAAGACAGCGAGGGCACAGCAGTGTCCTTCGTCCAGGTCATTGTGATGGAAGAGTGCCTTCCCTGCGTCCTGACTTCCTCCTGGATCACCGTCTCTCCACTTCTCCCCAGCCCCCAGGGCTGGTGACTTGAGGAAGTCTCTGCCCTTCCCTCTGATGGAATCGGGTTTGTTGCACAAGAACTGACTTGCAGGTGAATTGTGATTCTTGCCCTTACAATCTTTCTCACTTCCATAACTTTGTCTTCCAGGTGATACTTTCTGAGTCCTTGCCACGTGCAGGCACTGCGCTTACACTTGCTTACATTTTCCTCTTGTTAACTTGAGAGAACTGGGGCTATGGGGAGGTTAAGAGATGGCCCAGACCAGCCAGCTGTCCTGTGGTGGGGGCCACCTCCCTCCTGACCCTGGCCCTCACACTTGGGGCCCACAAGCAGTTGGGGCCTCGCTTGCAGTTGTCTTCCAACTGTTCTCCCTCCTTCTGGCGTCCTCCAGCAGGCCTCCACCAGGTGTATCTCCCCCTGCTCCCCTGACATGATTTCCGTGTCAAAACTGCCAATTGTTTTAGCGCACACCAGCCTCTCCCCTCAAGCTGACTTTATTGTTATTTTTTTATGCCTTCTCCTTCCCCCAAACTAGTTCTTAGCTGCAGCTGAAAAGCTCAGTTTCCTACTTAATACTCTTGTGCCTCAGTACGTGATGCTCTTCCACTTGAAACAGTCTCCCCGCTTGTCCATCTCCTATCCCCATCCCTCCTCAGGGCTGAGCTTAAACTTTGAGCCTGTGGTGCCTTCTGTGACTGGCCCAACTGGAAAACATTTCTTTCCTGTGGAGTTTTTGTGACACTTCTTGCACATGGCCCCATGGGGCCTGGCCGTGTGCTGATGCCTACAAGGGTGTTTGCATTTACTGGTGAGGAGGCCACAGAGAGGTCAGTAACAGAGCTGGGGCCAGTGTCCAGTTCCCCCAAACCCCAGAGCAGTGACTTTTTTCCTATTTACTTTGGTTCCTTTCTTGGAAGACCAGGACAGCATCCTGTCCATATCTGAAATTCATATAATTCCCAGTGTGGAGTCCTGCTTCTAGCAGATATTCAATAGTCATTTGTTCAAAGAAAGCGAAAGGAGGACTACAGGAAGGAAACCATAATAAATAATAATTACTACTATGCACATTATTGGTAATGTCATCTCCCTTCGCGTTTACTCCCCAACATCCCTGTGAGATAGAGACTGTTATTGCCATCTCCATTTTGCTGCTGAGAAGACAGAGGCAAGAGAGGTTAAGTGATTTGCCCCAGTCACAGAGCTGGGAAGTGACAGAGCTAGACCCTGCACAGGGAGTGTGTGTTTTCTTCTTCTAGGTGTGATGCTGCCGGGCAGGGAAGGACTCACGCAGGGAGAGATGCAAAAAGGAGGAAGAGCCAGAATCAGTGTCCAAGACGACAGTGGAGGGAATTTAGATTAGGCTGCCAGGTTCTGTCTACTTCTAATGTAAATTGAGAAGTACTGCTGCTGAGTTTGCGGCTACCGCCTGGATCGCTGCTAGAAGCTGATTACTGTGTAGGTCCCTGAATCAGCTCCCGTGCCTTCTTCCTGATGTTCTATTCATTAGAGGGACTTAGCCAAGGAACTGTTAAATAATCCACATGCCCGCAACTCTGAGTTCCTTAGAGAAGGGAAGGTTGTTGCTTTCTCCTCGAGAACCCCCTCTGGAACACATGTTGTCCATGGAACATTCCCTGAAAGGAAAAGATGAGACTTGACATCACTGCAACTAGAAATGAGTAGCGAATGTGTCAAGTTTGGCTGAAACAAGCCAACAAAGAACACTTAATGGGGGCATTTATCTTTAGATTCTTATTTAGTGCACTGTTAATATGGTAGCTTTTTCAACTAGGACCCCTGTAGCTATTGGTATTTCTGCACCACTTTTCTCTCATTCCCAGAAAAGTTGATCTTAAATATATTATGAGCATCAGAACATCTTAGAGGAAGTGGTCTATCATTTAAGAGCATGCAAAGACGACTTTGCGGGTATTTCGGGAGCATTTTGCACCAAGGATCCTAGAGTGAATAGAATAATATTCCAGATTTGATGAATCAGAGCTGAATCATGTTTAAGTATGCACTGCATTTTGAGGGATTCCCTTCTGCCCCCGCCCCTGTGGGGTGAGAAATGCTGCTTTTCCTGTGTAAAGAAAATCCCTTGTTTACACCCCAGACCACTAAAATGTTCTTGTGGTAATTTTGTGAATGCATTGAGTGTTGTGGCCCAACTAAGACAACTTTTATAGATTAATGAAAAGTGATTTATCCTTCTCAACAGAATTCTCTCTGCCTCTCTGACTGTAAGCAGATCTGTCCAGTGCCATCTCTTTGCCCCCACCCCCATCTGCACCACCTTCTTTAGAGCTCTTGTGGTACAATTTTGTGACCTTCATCCTGTCTGCTCCTAGCAATTAAGGACTCTGAACAGTGTGAAAACAGGTCACTGTTCCTCTCATTTCTTGGAAGAACTGTGTGTGTGTGTGTGTGTGTGTGTGTGTGTGTGTGTGTGTGTGTGTGTGTGAGAGAGAGAGAGAGAGAGAGAGAGAGAGAAAGAAAGAGAGAGAGAGAAGGTGGCTTTTCACCTAAAAGGTTGAACCACAGAAAGAGTCCAGAAGGGGTGACTGAATGAACAAGGGGGCTTGCTCTCTTGAGTTTCTAGGGGACCAAAGGCTCTGCTGTGCAGCGGATGGAGCCACCCGCACCCCAGGTGACGCAGAACAGAGTTCACACCTCCGTGCTGTGTTTTACCAGCATGTGACCTTGTCCAAATGACTTAGCCTTCCCGAATCTCAATTCCATCTATGAAATAAGAATGATTCAACTTCTTGCAGGGTTACTGAAAGGATTGCAAATACCGGATGTCGGGTGCCTAGCCCTGGTAGGCAGTGACTGATAGTTCTTGTTTCTGTTATTGCTGCTGTCGTCATCACTGTCATTACCAGTGGCCCTTGGAACTTGGAACTTGATTGCTATTGCCTCCTATGTGCACAGGACACAAGTCTTCGGGTCTGCTTGCCATTCTTAGTATAGCAGCTAAAATTGCTCCTGTATGTGTACAACAACAAAAGTAAACATAAATATTGCAATCACACAGGGATAAAAGCCAAAGATCCCCTCACTGAGTAGTTTACCTGAGTAGATTTCTTTTTCCTTCCTTGTTTGCTTCTTTCCATCCACAAATACTGACAGGTCCCCATAGAGCCTGTGTAGGCCTTGGGGATAAGCCCTAGGGGCCAAAGTTGAATCAGACATGGGCTCTATCCTGGAGGAGGTTGCCATCTATTAGGAAGAGGAAATGCCCATAAACGTCTTGAAAGCTGGGTAGAAAATGGTAGGGTCATAGAGAGATACCAATAGAGGGCTGTGGGATTTAGGAGGGAGGAATTTGAGGTGGAGGTGGGACTTGCAGGCTTTAATAGAGGCATTGGCATTAAGGACATGGGTGCTTGGGTTGGACCACCAGGCGTGAATCTTGGTCTTGCTGTGTCCACCTTGAGCGGGCTGTGTTATATATCGCTGCCTCTGCTTCCGTCTATTCAGAATGGACTTGATAACTGCACCTATCTCTCTGGGTTCTTATCAAAATCAAGTAGACATGTAAAGTGCTAGGACAGGGGCAAGCTCACAGCGAGTGCTAGATTAGTGTTTGTTTAATGACCTTTGAAGACAGGGGAAGATGGACAGTGTTCTTCTAGATGGAGGAGCGGCATGAGCCAAGCCAAAGTTTTGAGGAGTAGGGTTGAGGAAGGTGAGAGTGAGGTGGGGGAGTGTGGTGGAGGAAGCCGCTTGGGGCAAGGTTGTGGCAGTCTTGAGTATCAGACCAGAGATCTTGGCCCTTACTAAAAATGTCAATAGAGCTTTGTCTTCTAGAACTCCTCAATGTGTATGAAACCAGAATCTGAAGCTGTCCTTGGTGTAGGTCTCTGCATCTCAGATCCAGTGGTCATGGCCACGAACCACTTGCCAGTGGGCATGAAATCGAAGCTTAGATGATCTGGGCTCAACACATCGACCTGAACGGACACCTCGGGGGAGATATGCACCAGAGTTCTCACAAGAAGTTAAACTGTGGGGGCCAAGGAAGGGGAGATACAGCGGCGTGGGGAGGGGGCAGGAGACGCCACACTGTTACTCCCACATACTTCTTCCATTTCAAATTACAGATTTCTTTTTTTAGGATCTAGTGAGCTGTTTAGTTTTGCTGTCATCTGTCACTTGATTTCTTTTGAGCCTAGGGATGTGTGGAGTCATTTTTACTCTGTGCTAGGGTGTCAGGGAGGTGGGGATAATTAAAACCCACCATAGGATACCTTATTTGTAGCCACCTCTGGGTATTTTGCTTAGTCAGGACATGGAATCTGTCACTCTTCCCCTCTTCTTCCCACTTAGAGCTGATGCAAAGGACTTCTTCAGAAAAGGCAGCTCAAAGGCTACAGGGCCCCCCCATGGGGCTGCCCTGTCATCTTGGGATTTGTTTTTAAATGAAAAATGGGAGGGTTTGAATGCCTTAGGTTTGATTTGCTCTCAACTTCAGCTATGTAAAGGCTTCATTCAGTTTTTTTTTCATTATCCAAATTGTTGTGAGAGGATAATACTGTTTTTTGTTTTTTGGGTTTTTTTTTAATTGTATAATACTGTTTTTTAAGTGTTGTAGGGATGTGGGACAGTGCCTACGACCACACATGAGCCATTTAAAATTCTTTCTGGAACAAGATAGTACATAATAAATCTATAGATGTATCAGATCAAGATCAATTACCATAAAATGTCTGTCTGTAACATGGGAACAATGAAATGATAAAGTGCAACTTGAAAGTAATTTGTTGCTCTGAAACCCTCTATGCATCTTCCCAAGGAGTGACTGAGAGTGAAATATCACTATATTAACAGTTGAGAGAGAGTCTTCTGGCGCAGGCTACATTGGAGGCTCCCCAGAAGAGATCTTGAGTATCTCCAGAGAGAGGCCTGTGGCTCTTCCTCAAAGGTTACCTTGCAAGCTAGGATGATGACAAGTGTTTGCTGCTTTGAGTTTTAAAGACATTTTCTTCACGCTCCTCCAGTGACTCTTTATCAGAGCACTGCATTCCAGTCTTGGAAATCATTATTTATCCATCACTTCCTTGCTGAAGAGTGAAGCTTGCCCCCAGCTGCCAAATAGCCAAGTTCCCCCAGCGTCCATGAGAGCAGCAGATGCTTGCCCAGAGGGAGAATTTGGCCATTTTAAACTCAGGCCTAAAGGGCCTGTTTAATATATTATGTGAGAAAGAGTGATGTCATGTAAACAGTCGTGGCTCCTACCTTGAATGGAAAGTCCCTTACTTGGTGCTTGCAAAGTTAGAACAAGTCAGGCAACAGAAACACTCAGGTTAGGTGAAAAAAGATGGTTGCCTGTTCTCCACCGTGGGTTTTGAGATGGTGTCAACAAAACAGGCTGCCTGCTGCTTTTAGCACTTGATATTCAGACTGGTTTTATTTAACCTCCCAGCCCACTTGGAAGCAATCTCTGGAAACCCACAAAATCCCCACCTGCTACCAAGATGCCCAGGCATCATTGGGTGACTCTCCACCATGGGGTTCTGAGCCCTGAGCTGAGTGTGGGGATGCTGTAGCCTGGGAGAGAGCTGTAGCCCCCACTGGCAGCTTAGTCTAAAAAGAAGTAGCATAACACTTCCCTGGGATCATCATTTTGGCTGAGCTAAAGGTAGATTGAATTTCACCCTTAAATAACTATCTTCTGTCTGTATAAACAATCATGGCCATTAATTTTGAACTTCAAACCTCAGCCAGTGCATCTGAATTGGTTTCTTTTTCAGGCCTTAACTCTGAGGGCCTACTTTTCCCTGCTTTCCAAAGCCTCTGATGCCTCTGTATAAGCATGTGGCTTCTCTAAGTCTTAAAAATGCTTGCTTGGGATACATACACTTGTGGGGAGTGGGAGTAAGGAGGGAGAGAATGAAGAAAATTCATTCACTTCTCCTCCCTGGGACTACATCCATTTTAGCATCCTACTTGAATCCAACAAGAAATGCCAAAATATGAAAGTGTGTTCTTCTCATTCTTTTTGATGGGAAGAGGTTATGCAAAGAGGCCTATGTATGTCCCTGCAGAGTGGGTGAGAAGCCTGGCAAGAGGTTTGTCTCATTTAAGAAGTAAATATATTCAGTGGCAGCAAGATGCCGCCAAGTAAATTTATTCCATTTCTAGGGAGGGGAGGCCAGGAGCTTTGCTGCTCCTTTAAGTTGCCTTTTGTATATAAATTGCTACAGGAGATTCTCTTAAAAAGTGAGAATGCAAGAACAGTTTGTTTAAAACTTGAGCTCTTCAGCATGCCCAAGAACTGGAGAGATGAGAGGGAAGGCAATGATAATTGATTCTGTTCTCTAAAGGCCGTTCTTGAAGCTGAATGGATCCTGGCTTGGTTTCTGCCATACAGGTGTTCAGTCTCTGCCAGCAGGAGGACACACAGATGGAGTCTACCTTTCTGCAGATGTCCTGAAGTTTCAAAAACAGGAGAAAGAAATCCACTGACATGCTTATCACTGTGGCAGTGTAGTATACCCCTTAGCATCAGTGTTATCCATGCTCTAAATGATACTGCAGTCAGTGGGATGGGGAGAGATTTTAAAAGAAAGCAGAGAACCCCCTTATTTTATGACTTGGAAACCATGAAATCTTTCTGGAGTTTTTGCTTGAGGCTAAATTTTAAACTTACTCCTTAGCCAGACTTTAAGTCTGAGCAGGCAGCTGTGTAAGAACGTGAGAACCCAGGTTGCAACAATGGACGGCTGTCAGAGTCTTTGCTTTGTCATTAAATGTAAGATTGAGGAACCCTATGATTTAATCAAAGTGATTGCTTCTGGTAGTAATCCAATGGAGTTGTCACATCAAATTAAGTTTGATCAAGTTTTGTCTGATAGGGATATTCACCTGCCAACCCAGGGTGTGCTCACTGCATTTGTGAAAGTGAGACTAAAGTCACTGTGTCATATAAATGGAGGTCACCTTAATTGGCCTGTTTTAATCCTCTGTGGCTACAGGGAGATCAGGGCCCCTATGAACAAGCTAGTAGCCTGTTAGGAGAAAGAGCTCATGTTAGAGATTCCTGTGTGCAAGATTTAGAAAATTCAGTCCTTCCGTGTCTTGCACAGGCACAAACCTTAACCTAAATATAGAGTGCTAAAAAAGAATCCTTCCATGGTAGGGCTCCCTTAAATTAGCTCAGTTAATCTATTCATCTGTGTGTGCTGACTCGTGCCTAAACATTGGAGGCCAAATCCAAAAAAAGAAAAAGCAAGTCAGTGGCTGTACATCTCAGGAAAGATGTAGAACAATTGTGCGCAATCCTGGGCAGAGAAGCTAGTGAATGCCATGGCAGGTCCGTCTTAGAGCAGGGGTGGTCCGATTCCCCATAATCACCCTCGTTGATTAACTGCCCATTTTGGCTTTACCGGTGCTTTGGGCATATTCAGATGTCTCCATTATCCTGATTCTGCTCAGTTTTTTTTTTTAAATATATATTTTTATTGTTATTTACATCTTTTTTTCAACTCATCCTCTGGTCCAGGTTTCAAACTTCAGATGAGGTCAGAGTTCTGGAGACATTAGCTGTGGATGCCATCCTTGCCAGCTTTTAATGTTAGCCATGCCCCAAATGACACTAAATCAATGGGATGGGAAGAGGTTTTAGAAGAAGCCAAAGAACCCCCAATCACAGATGGGCTTCCAAAAATAAGCTCACTTTCAAAAAATTTTTTGAGTAGGTGGCCCAGGATGACAATGTTCCAGACCTTTATCTCAAACATAGGAAGCAATTTCAAGAGAGTCAGGCTCTGATTTCCATATTTGGAGTGGCAACAGAGAGCAGAACAGGATACTAAGGACGTCCCCTAGCCGAGAGCTGTGTGCTATGCATTGGCTTCTCCATGAAGCTGGAGATCCATTTATATGGTCAAGCTTGTGGCAGATGCTGGAGCACTGGGCACACCATGTTTGGCCACGACTTCCCTTCATGTTGTGATCTGGCTTGTCATCTCCTGGTGACTTCGCACTTCTCTGTGAAAGTCAGTTAGTGAAGATTCCCCAAAGAAGAGTGTCAGGATAAGAGACTGGAAGTGGTCCAGAGGTGGCGTTCTCTGTGTTAAAATGGCTGTGGAATTATCCTTGCAGCAGAGTGATTATTGATCCCAGCAGCTTTACCACACTATGTCGTGTTTAACCAGTTTGGTCATGGTCATAGAATCCTTATAATTGGATGGATCTATACGTCTTACTATCTTCAGAGAAATGGATTTTATAAATCTTTCTATTTAAAGAGAACAAAGCAATGACAACAACAATGAAAACACCCCAGTTCCTATTACCCTACCTCCTCCACTCAGAGTATTCTAATATGGTTTATTCCTGAAACTGACTCATTCAGCTTTTCTCCTCGAAGTTGTCAGTATGTACGCCTGGCTAATAGAGAAAATAAGTGCAATGCCCAGGCACAATGCCATGACTCATTCCTGGCATTTCAGAGGCTTTGTGATGGAAATCATAGTTCCAAGCTACAGTTCTTACCAAGTGGATATGTGAATATTAATGAAGCAAAGCAAAGTCTCCTGCATAACTCCTGCTCCTACATAACTCACCGTAGCTTCAGTGTCTGCTTTATGAAGTGAAGGTTCCTCTCTATGACCCACACATGCTAGAATACCATAATATTATCATAGTATTATTTTAATTAGTCTTTTAAAGCACAGTAAAACATTCTCTCATACATTGGAATTATTTGGTTAAATAGGGACTGTTTTTATCTACAAAATTCATCTCCTGAGGTTTATCCTAGTACCTGACTCCTTTTAAAATAGTCTCTAATGACCAATAGTCAATTCTCATAATTCTGTCTTTTTATCTACCTACCTATCTCGAATATTGTATGTGTGTGTGGGGGGGAGGCGGCATATGTGTGTATGTGTACATATGTTTATATGTGGTTTGTTGGGAGAGTGTGGATAATTGAAATCTTAGATAACCCCAGCCTTTTATTCTGCCTTCTGCTTGACCCAACCTTGTCACCAAACTTCTTTCTTTGTGCTGTGTAAGACTTAAAAGAAGTAAAATAGCCAAGAAACAGACAGCAGGAAGAAGTGGGGGAACACAGGAAAGACAGCTCAAAAGCTGATTTTTTTATTCACTCTGGTTTGAATTTTGTGTCTGACAGATTGGTAGGATTTTGTGGAAACTCACAAATGAGCCAGTTTTCCATCATACTTGGAGACAGAGACAGAAGGTCAAATATTTAAAGTTGGGTTTTGGGGATTCTTACATGTTTACAGTCCATTGGACCGGGAATATTTTGAAGCTGCTAATTGGAAAGTAGACATTTAGAAGATATTTTCAGCCACAGAAGAGAAAGAACAATGTACCTTATAACTCGACCACTTTTTTTGATCCTGTCTTCTCTAACAATAGCTCCCTGCTATGTGCTCTTAAAATACAAGCGTTAATATTATGAGAAATGAATTACACGAAAAACAGTCTAATCTTCTCTAAAAGTGCTAAAAATACCAGTTTGCTGCAACCAAGAATGCTTCAATTTTCTTCCCTTTCCGGAGGATGCAGGAGCTGGTGCCCACCCTGAGGCCTGAGTGTGAGGGCAGGTTTAGCTTTCCAGGACTCAGGCTCTGAGATAAGGACATTGGGAGTGCGTGCCCATCTCTGCCTGTGCTGGGTCTGTCTCTGCGCGTCATTCTTTGGAACTGGCTGGTGATAGAAGGATATTATGTTTATTTTTTCTTATGAGGAAACTGAGGCACAAGACATGACTTCCTCAGACTTGGAATCTGGTGCTCTGTCCCTGTGGGTTCCGTCTCGGTTGGGAGACAGCTCAGTTGGGAGTAGGGAGACAACCCTAAACAATTAGGCATTGCTGATTTCTGCACAATCACTCTTCCACTCTTCATCCTCACCGATCCCTCACTCAGAATGTGTGAACTTCTATCTGATAGTCTTCAAGATTTAATGGGAGGGTCTGGTCTGGGCCCTGAGATAAAGAGGTCAAGAAGGGAGAGGGACCTGTAGGATTTGGAAACAAAATGATGGAGGAGGTCCATGCGTGTCCCGAGACGAGGGAACACATGTGTTCAGAGCCCACCAGGGCCATACCCCCTTACCTTCTGGCTACAGGTGGCCCTTGGTCAACCTGCCACCACCATCCATTCAGGGTCGTATCTCACAGCATAGCTGAGGTCACTGGATGTCTGTACAGAAATCTCCTAGGCTTCATGTAGTTGGAGAGTCGGAACTATGCGAGTGAAAAGTGACAGCTGTTGTCTCAGTACCACAACCACTGTTTCACTTTCTCTGTTTGGAGAAAAAAAATCACTTCTCAGAAAGTGAGAATGAACAAGACCTGGTGAACTGGGCCTTAATAATTGCCAGCAGTTCTTTAAACACAACCGCTGCTGGGCTGTTTCTTCGCAGTGTGGTGTTGTGTTCACGTCTGTGGTGGAGAGACTTGGTTGTGCATGTCTCTGCCTGGGAGCAAAGATGGCATCCTAGCTTGTCAGGTGGGGACTGAGGCCTTTTTAGCAGCTGATTCCTTTTTGACATGGATGTTTTAAAGGAAAGTTAACTAAACCTAGGTGACTTAAATATACTCACATTTGTTAAATATCCTTTTCTAGAAACTTGAAAAGTGATTCTTAGTTGAAATAAGACACAGAAACCTCCCCTGAAGCACATTCTTCAGTTTGTAATGTTAAGGTTTAAAGAAACCTTAATCAGCGTAACCAGCATCACTGATAGTAATGAAGCAGTTTATTCTTTGACCTTTTTTTTTCCCACTTCAGGGGCTAGTTACCACGTAGAGTGGAAGAAAACCTCCTGCTTTTAATCTTTGCAGTTGACATTGCCAGGGAGAGTGTTATTATTGTTAGATAATCATAATGGTATGTTCCGGAGCCTCTTCTCCCCTCACTCGACACACCCAATTCACTCACACCCAGCCAGCAGGGCCAGAGAAAGAAGAATAAAGCAATGGCTTATTTGCTTTGAGACTATAATTCTCTATTGCTGTGGAGACATGCTGGGATTTGCTCTTAAAAAATACTATCAAATTCCTAATGTCCATCCAGGGTTAGATTCATTTGTAGGAAGAAGCAAGAAAACATAAGTTAATGGGTCAGGCTATGCTGTGTAGATGACCAGAAAACCTTAGTCCCACAGTGAGAGGACAGTGACCACCAGGCCGGGCCAGTGAGCAGGAGTTGGGGCTGCGCGAGGGACTCAGGCACGAGCCTCAGTTTCCTTACTACCTGCCTGCCTGGTCACACTCATTTTGCTATATTGATGTGATAGTTAGGCATTTTGCACACACACACAAAAATATTCCACAGATGTAGATATTAATAAGGTGATCAATGTAATTACCTATAGGTGTTGCTCATTCTGTGTTAGGGACACTGGTAACTTTGGAAAGGTTTTGAGACACTTCTTGATGGGACTCCAAAGGAAAAACATACAGGAACAGCAGTTCAGCAGTTTCTTTAAGTTGAAACACAGTGAGAACTGGAAATCTCCCAAAAGGCAAGTGGTAGAAATAAGCTGTGGCAGACCTTTGCTCCAGACGATGGAAAGGTGACTGATGCAAGATCTGCTTTCAGAAGAACCGCAGAGCTGTTGAAGAGAGAGCATAAAATCATGATGCTGTCATTACATACAATGTTTGGGAGCGTAGGGGGTGAATATTATGAGCATATTTCTGAGGTGGGTATTCCATTGAAGAGGTGTGTGGTTCAGGAATCCCAGATGAAGAAGAAGCCCTGTTCTCATCTCACAATATGGCCTTGAATATTTGAGTGGTGGAGTTTCTGCTGCATGCATGGAAAAGCCCTGGAGGTGTGAGTTTATAGGGGAAAAGTCTGTAAGTTGTACTTATTCCCATGACTCAGAAAACTTGCTGAGCTTCCCACTATCTCTATTTTTTCATTCCATTTGCTCTCCCTGATGGCTCTTCAACTCCCCAGGTCAAGCCTGTATAAGAGGGAGTCACATAAAAATAAAACAAGGTGGTTTGCCTGGTGCCAGTGGCAACTGAGTGACAAACACACCATATCTGTCCCTAATCTCAACTAGCGCCCCTCCCTGCTCACATGCCATAAAGGCAGATCTTATGAATCCTCCATCATTTCCCAATTATTTGTTTCCCTGCTGATATTAGTCGCTGCTGATTATCAGTTATATTTTAGGCATTTACTTTTGTTCCAAAAAGTATTTAAGCTGGAGCTTCTCAGCACATAATCAAGTCCCTAAGATGTTCTGCTCTGGGTCTGCACTCTGACGGCAGCTGCATTCTTAAAAAGACAAATAAAAGAGATAATGCAATGGAGAATAAGCATGTGCCAAGTTAAGGCATAAAAGGAAATAAACTAAGACCAAATCGCCACTCTAAAAATAATGTAAGCTAGCCTGTTTTTTAGATGTTTGATGACTTGTTTGAACAGAAGTCCTTCCCTGTGGGAGGGAAGGGCATGGAAGCTAGGAAAGGCCCTAGCTCCGTGTTGCTGACGACTCGGGTAACTAACCCTGTGTTCTCGGTGGCCAGCACGTTGTTTTCTTCCATTGTCAGTCACTGGGCAGTGCTGGCACAGGTGGACCCTCCCCGGGATGCCCATTAGGATGAGGTGGCAGATTGGTGGCATTTGATTCCTGGAGATCGGTAGAGCTGGCCTATAACCTGAGCACAAGCAGTTGTGAGGTGGGACAGAGCATGAACACAGGGTCAGAAACCCCCCAAGGGAGAGTCAGAAAACCCCCAAGTCTGTCTAAAAAGGTCATGTAGGTGGCTGGTGCTGGAGCCCAACACAGTCTCAAATGATTCTTAAGTTCTTTACTAAGAGGGTTCATCCTGAGAGAGGTGGGGAAAGCTTCAGAGGGGGGAGGCTGATCGTGAAATCTGGAATCCAAAATGACCTTTCTTTGTCAGCTTCACACGCTCCCAAGGTTCTTCTACTGAGAATCACTTCTCAGCTAGATTTATTTCCACATCAGAGCCCCCCTCCCAACAAATCCATCCTCTCCTCAAAGGAACTCTGAAAACACTCATCTGTCTGCATCTTTTAAATGAGAAACGTTAGATTGCCCCTGCAGATTGCCTGTTTCATGAAGAAGGAAGAGAAGATAGCACAGGAGCCTGTTGAAAAGGATTGTTTAAATAATCATTTGAACCAGAAAGAAGTCACCTTTTTATTCTTTAAGGCAAAAGGCTTTTTCAAGTCAGCTGACTGACGTCTCCATGGTTCCGCATGCCAGAACCGGAGGCCTGTCCCAGGTAGATTCAGGTGGACACAGCCTGTCAATGAGTAGTGAGTGGAGATCTCCTGTATGGAGTCAGACTCACAGAAGAGGGATTTTTCAAACCCCATCTTTTCAAACTGCAGGCAAAATGTTGGCATAGGGAACAGAGTTTTCCAAAGTCAACCCATTGCTGTCTCAGATATAAATAGGAAATCAGGGGTTGAGAAAAGTTAGAAGGTAGAGAACTTAATGGCTCGCCTGGTTTTAATTTATTTGTGGTTATTCTAACTCGTCAGTGAAGCACAACCGCCAACCCCCACCCCTTACCCTGTCCCAGGCACAAATCACTCACCCATTAGAGAAGAATTAATTTGTTTTTAAAGGTGTCACCTTAGGGGTCATTAATTTAGCAAATTAACTAACATTCCTAGAAAAGCTCCATGGTTTGTGCCAGTAAATATTTACCATGCTAGTGACACTTCAAACAGCACCCCAAAATCTCTGGTCTACTTCCAAAGGGTGAGCAGTTTACTTTCAGGAAATGGATTACTCACTTGTGGAATCAGACCAACACCCAGGCTGCTCAGTTTCAACATATTTTAAAATGCAAAAGAGAACTTTCCTGCCTCAAGCTTTCAAACCTTTTCCAGATGGACAGAGGATGGAGTGTGTCCAGCCCAGTGGTGAGGCCTGTGGTAGGTAGCTGATAAGAGGCATCCCCCAGGTCCCTGGACAGAGATGCCTCCTGTGGCCCCCACTTCCATTTACCAGGCACCCCAGAGAAATGAGGGGAGTCTATGGAAAGGTTGAGCTGAGATGCTGACCAACTCCCAGGCCCCTCACTGCCCCTGCAGCGCAGCTGCCCACTACAGTCTGGAAGGTAGCTCTGGGCTGGGGAAACAGCAGCAGGGGTGCGTTATGCCGTGCTTTCTATTTTGCTCAGCCTGGACCTTTTTCCTAGTGGCCAAAGCGGGCAGTCAAGTAAGCCCACTCTGCAGCTTTTGACTAGGAGCAAACATGGTACCTCAGGCGGAGGTGACCGAGCACAGCCTGCTGGTCAGTTCTGGGAACCAGATTGAAAGAGACATTGAGTTGACCCAAAGAAGGGTGGCCAGCAGGTCATGGGGTATCTAGAAATCATTTTGCCTAAAAATTATTAAAAGAAATGGGATTTCTAGCATGAAAAAGAAAATTTAGGGGGGTTTTCTTGTGAAAGTGGAAGTAGGGATTTTTTTTGGTATTTGTGGTAAAGTATACTTAAGATTTGCCATTTTAACGTTTTCAATTAATTTTCAATTAATGTGATAATATATTCATAATGTGCTACCACTACACTGTCCATTTCCAGAATCTTCTCATCTCCCAACACAAACTCCACACTAAACTCCCATTCTCCTCAATCTCTGGAAACTACTCTTCAACCTCTGTCTCTGGGAATAAATGGAATCATACAATATTTGTCCTCTGGGGCCTTCTCTGACTTAGCATGATGTTCTCAGCATTCATCCCTGTGGTAGTATGTGTCAGAATTTCCTTTTAAAGGCTGAATAATATTTCAGTGTATATAATACCCCATTTTTAAAAAATCCATTCATCTGTTAATGGACATTTGAGTTATTTCCGCCTTTTGGCTCTTGTGAATAATGCTACGAACAGGGCCCGCATGCATGCACGTCTGTAGATTTATTCTTTGTGGTTTCTGAAAAACCCACCTGAGTTGAATTCACAGAAGTTTCAGCAATCCTAGCTCTCTTTGATGCACTAGCAAGTTCTTATGCGGGGTGGCCCTCAGTGGGGAATCCTGGGGTGGGGGCTGGTGAAAGACCAGCTAGTAAAAGGCAAAAAAATCTCAGTATTCTTCCATCTCCAGAATTCTCTCTGGAGAATCTCAGGCAGACGGAGCATGCATTCTAAGGAACCATCTGGAGAAAAAGAAAGTGGTGTCCAGTCAACTTTGCCCTGAAGAGAAAAAGGGGAAGTAGGACGGTAAACTGTCTACCAGTGGGGAGAAAAGACTTGCTAAAGGCTCACTGGCCTGGGCTTCAAATCAGAGGCCGATGATGCAGTGAAGCATCAGCTGTCTGGTCTTGGGACTTCTCCCCGGCTTATGCTGGGGCAAGGGTTTGGGGTGAAGGTAGGGTCTCAGCCCAGAAGGGAACTTCGTCCATTAGGAAGACCTTTGAACCCCATTTCCAGATAGGTGATGCTGAGTGCAGGTCAGAAAGTGAGAATGATGGAGAACCCTGGACTGGGGGTGCTCAGTTGTGCCTCAGTCCAAGCAGGAGTGCCCAGGGATCTGACACAATTAGCTTCATTCTGTTACAGTTGGGGCTTTTCTTATCATTCGTGGGGAGGCCTAGCCAGCGAATTCCAGTATTCCAAAGTGAGTTTAATTGTGGGTGATTTCATTCTGCCCTTTTATGTCAATGCCAGAAGCTTGCGTCATGTAACAGCGAATTCAGGGAGATTTTTATTTGCATGTGAATCAGAGCTTTTCCAGCTGAATGTCACTTACTTGGAATTTTCGTCTGATTTTGTTTTTGTTTTTGTCTCTTGGTGTTTTTCCATCAGGCTCTTTGGCTAACCAGAAAAAAAAACAACAAAAAAAAAAAAATGGGGGGAGAGAGAGAGAGAGAGGAAGGGCTCAATCTGACTGGAGCAGGGTTTGAGTTGGCAACTCAAAAAGGAGGGTATTATGAATGTGAAAAAAAGAAAACGGATGCTTTATTTTGCTTTGAGGGAGGGATCGAGGCCAAGTCAAATTGAGAGCTCTAATTTGGGAATGGTGTTATTACAGGTCATTGGGAGTTGGTTACACTCTAAATTGGGAGGCCAGTCACATGAGGAGGCAGCAAAGGCAGATCACATGGGAGACAGTCGGGGCTCTTTTACAATGGAGTTTTATTTTATTTACTACATGGTTGAAATGTACTTATGTCCTGTTAGAAACCCAGCCACCTTATTGGTTGGGGAGCTCTCACTGTCTCGGCCCATCAGGTATTTCCTAAATGAGCCAGTTCTTCCCGTGTGTGTGCTTTTCTGGGGGTTATTTAGGTGCTGGAATCTATTCAGTGATTAGTGGAACAGGCTATGTGCTAAAGGTTGTGTATCTATTCTTCACCTTCACCTTCAGATCTTAGTCCCAGGGGTTGCTTCCTTTTCTTGCAAAGGCTCTACCCATTTTAGATCTCAAGGTCAAGACCTTCAGATAAAATATGTACATGTGAAAACTATTAGATTATCTTTGGTTTTCTCGGTACTGTTACTGTAAATGTCAGCGTGCAAAAAAAAAGACACGTCATGCGCCTACTAGGGGCAGGTAGGAACAAAATGTTCTTCCTAGCCCCCGACTGCAGATTCGTAACCTGCTAGGCATCTTGGGGAGGATCAGGAACGGTTGTGTGTGGTAAGCTGCCGATTTTTCTTGCAGAATCAAAAGTCAGCTTTCTTGATGTATGAAGTCCTGATGAGTTAGCTGTGTTAGAAATAAAAACAAAAGAGCAGCCCAAGAAGAATATCTAGAATTCAGTTGCCAAGCAAACAACTTATGCTCATGGTCCTAAATGGGCACCTTACTAAGTCTGTGTCATGGAGAGTCGGCTGGTGCTTTCCGGAGCATGTGGACCGGCCATGATTGTGATAGAGGTTAGGAATAGAAGGTGTGTGGAAACTTTCTATAAAAGGCAACAACGTCCCCGGCACTGGTTGGACAAGTGGTCAGGAAGCCCTGGCAGTGTTCACAGCCATGTCAGGTTATTGCTGCCTGTGTGGATTTGGCTTCTCTATACCTGGTTTGGTTTCTCTATACCTCAGTTTCCCTGAACCACCATACTGGTTTGGAGAGGAGAGAATTAGAACTTCAGGAGAGGCGTGAGATGTGATCCGGTCAATGGAGGGAACACCACATCACATCAGGTGGTGTCACAGAGGCCCCCATCTGGGTCATGTGTCCCCAAACAGGACCGGGTTGCTAGTCTCTGCTGGGCCATCCCCCATAGTGGGTGATGCCTCTGACATCACAATACCCACTGGACACTCAATAATGATGAGCTGTGCCCAGTGGACACCAGAGGAGGGAAGAAAAGGAGGAGGACGAAGTGGAGAGGGAGGAGATGGAGCAATCCCTTATGTGATAATTCCATCAACTCACATCTTTTCACCTAACATCTGGTTCAACTGTAATGTGTTCAGCTCCATATAACCTGTACAGCGTCTGTGCCCTCTCCCCCAAACTCAGCAAAATATTATGGTCCTCTAATCAAGAGAATTTTGCTCCTGTTGCTGCCTGTCTCGTGGTTCAGTCGTCAAACCAGTGAGTTGATACTTCTTCACCAAACGGCTCTCCGGAGCAACCATTTAGAGGTAACGTTCTGACTGGGCCGTCCGGGCCGTCTAGGTCTCCCTCAGACCCATCTCAACCCTCTTTCTCGGAACAGCACAGAAATCAGGGTGATGCACGTTGGGGTGGCTTGTGAGGGGTGAGGCTATGGAAAGATGCTTCAAAAGTGCAAATTCTCACCTTTATTCACAAGCCTGGCCAGACTTCGTTGTTCTTAAAATCCATGGCCCCACCTCACCTTAGAAGTCACGACCCCTCCTTCTGACATTGCTGTGAATGGAAAACAAGAGATCAGCCTTTCCTAGGAATAGGATATTCTGCTTGTTTCTTTGTGTTTTGTTTTGTTTTGAATCCAATAGCTTTCTCTTATAAATAGACCCCTGCCCCTGTGGAAATTGATTCTCCTCAGTCCTTCTACACCTGCTCCGAAACTTTTTTTCCCATGTGGGATTTCACATCTTCCTTAACCTGCTAATCATTCAAAGCTGGACAATGGAGGTCATGGTTTTTCTCTTAGTTCCTTTGACTAGTGATTCTCACACTTGAGCCTGGACCCAAATCACTCGAAGGGGTTTTAAACTGAAATTTCCGATTTGTGGGTCTAGGGAGGCATCCCAGAATTTGCATTTCTAACAGGTTCCCAGGTGTGCCTCCTACCTACACTTTGAGAACCAGTGCCTTAGCCTCCTTTGGTTACTATTCTTCCCTCTCTCCCCTCCCCCAGGAGGAGAGCACAGGAGAGCGTCCCATAGGACTGCTTCTAATAATGATACAGCGTTCATATGAGCCAGACAGTGTTTTCCATGCTTTGTGCTGATTAAATAATTCAAACATAACATCAGGCCTGTGGGGGCCATTTTCCATTTTCCAGATGAGGAAGCTGAAGTATACAAAGTAGTTAAGTGAATTGTCCAAGGTCACACAGCTAACTAAATGGAAATCAGGACCCAAACCCAGATAGTAGCTAGAATCTGTGCTCCAAATCAGTGTTCTTTATTATCTTCTTTTGCTTTCCCTCAAGTTACTTGGGGGTACCAGCACTCCTACCTTCTTGGAACTGAGTACCTAAGGAAGAAGACCCCAACACAGCTGAGCCCATTGTGGAGGTGCTTGTATCCAGTGCCATGGGGTCCGAGCTGCTATATGACTCAGCTCCCCTACTTGGGAGGGGCAAGCAAGGGGCTACTAGAGAGCAGACAGGGCCTTATAGGGCCTGATGTGAAGGTGCAGGGGGCTATCCACCGTGAAGAGAGGCCAGTGCTCATTTTCTTCCGGGATCTGTGTTTCTTCGCCTTCTGCACTCATCCAGAGGCTTCTGCTATTGACACTAGCACCCTAATCAGAAATAGGAAGCTGAGATCTGCTGTGCCACAGGCTGTGACAGGAAAGTGCATCTATCTTTTGTCTAGTGTGGTCCAGCAGCCTGTGATAAGCACCGATCTATGCAAGCAAGCAGGAAACACGTAAGTGGGAGCCTCAAGGAGCTGGTGGACTAACAGAGGAGGAAGTGTCATACTAGCTGACCTGAGTGGTGGTAGAGAGCAGCACTGAAGGCCAGAATAAGTGAACAGGACTTGAGCAGAGAGGTGGGTTCTTAAACCACGTCATGGATGATTATGGGAGATGGAGAGGGCTGGGCATGCAGGGTAAATCTATAATAGTGCCTAACAATGAATAATAAAGATCTTTTTTCAGATTTAAACAGCTACTGGCTGTTTCCATTAATACAGTATAAATCGAATAAGCTCTACGTGTTTTTTTACTGTGTGTTTTCAGTAAATAATGTGTTAGATGGAGGTCAGCTGGAGGTCTTCCTTGGAGATTCTGAGGTTACTTTAAAAATGGATTCTGCTCCTTACAAAGTTACCTGTTGGTTCTATAAAGGCCTTAAAGGGCTTCTCTGCCTCTCTGGTTTAATTATCTCCAAGTTCTTTGTATTGCAGCCATTCCTACAGGGTACAGAACTTTTCCCAAGGCTATCTCTGACCCGACACAACCCACTGAAAAGGACAGGCCCTCGTACAGGCCATATGCATTGATAGAGACTGAAGAGAAAGATTTAATGAGTTCATAAATATATCCACCTCCAAAGATGATGGTGCAAAACTAGATTAAAACCCATCAGACCCTGCTCTCACTGCAGGCCCTGGATCTGTGTCGCCTAAGTCCTGTCAGAGTCCTGTCACTCTCCCGTGTCTTTCTGTGGCTTCAAGTTCTGGATGTTAAGGAAGGTGGAGGGAGAGGCCTTTGTACTCAGACACCGTGACGATGGGCTCTCAGCACTTAATTCTGCCTGCAACATCCCACAGAGTCTACTAAAGCAAAGGGTCCTCACCTGTTAGTCCTCATGATCCTGGTACAGCCACTGACCTCTGAGTATTTAATTTCACAGTGGGATGCTCAGAATAAGAGAAATGGCCTGGGCCAGTCCCACTGCTGACTAGAGAACTTCACCCTTTACCATTGTCTCACCTTTTCTCCTCCTTACCCCACTGCCCCAGAGGACTTCAGAAACTGAAAAAGATCCCCCTTTAAGAAAAATCTGAAAAACCAAATTCTAGTTCCATGGGCAGATCTGAAAATGAGTTTATTGCACAAGTAACAGGTAAAAATAAGCTGCCTTTTTTGCTTACCTTTGCACAAATCCCTGGAGTTGGCTAGCAGCTGGAAAGGCAAACCAAAAAGCATGGCATGCCTCTAACTCCCTCTACAGGGCTCTTCCTCGTGGGGGGAGAGCAGGACTGGAGATGTTCTAGAGCAAGTCACCCAACTCGGTCCTGTGCAGTTGATTAGGCCCTTCTTTTTAAATATAATAACAGTTCATTTGTCATCACACATTCAACCCTCCATGGAATTGTTCTTTCTTTTCCCCACAGACTAACTTGTACATGTATGTCATATTTCAAACCCAGCGAGTGAGTCAGCTTCTCTAACATGTATTTGGGGACTGTATCTGTGCTGTTCCTTGTCGACAGTGTTGACACAGTTACTTATATCACGGGGCTCTTAAATTCACAATTGTACTTTAGATTCCTGTCTCAAGGTGAGAAATTTGTCTATAGGTAGTTGGGTAACTATTATTTTAGAAAGCATGGGACCCAATGAGTTTCACAGTTCAGACTCATTTAAATACATGGAATGATCCTGTTGTTGGAGGCGAGACATGTTTTCTCTGGCCCTTCCCACACACCACGCGGTGGATAACCCTACTGTGCGAAGTAGCTGTTCTTCAGGTCGGTCTGTTGGATTTAATGTGTTTCTGTTCCTCCCAGGACACTCCTTTGTTGACTCTGGCTGGATGTTGCTGAGGACTTTGGTCTTGGAGTTCTTCACTACAAATATTATTGCAATTAGCCTGGCTGGGCCGTGGTGGGCTCTTTCAAGGCTATCATTTCTAGTGTTTCATGGAACCAGGCCTGCATCCACATGCAGCAGTTAACAGAGCACATTTTTCTCCATTGCAAGGCCCAAAGGAGGATTGCTAATTCATTATTTTGAAATGCTATTGGAGAGTCATTTTGTGGCATGTGGGGTTTTGTCAGTGCTGGTCTTGGGAGTGCAAGAATGGCACTGGAGATTAGTGAGTGGGAAGACTTCCTACTTTTGGAACATTTACTGCCTCTCCTCTGAGGGGTTTTCATAGAAAAAAACTAGCTGAATGTGGTTAGCAAGGATTTGTCTTAATTTGTCAAAAGTAGGTAATGTTTTTTTCATCTCTAATTTATATGACTCTTAGGAGATCCACTCCTATGAGGTTTATTAGAACATAATCACTGATGGCCAAAAGAATGTGACATACAATCTTAACACAATGCTGTTGGTATTGGTTTACTTTCTTCAACAGATGTTTGCAAAAGAATCATATTAAGTACATTTAATTCTGCTGTCTCAGCCTCTCAAATCTTTATCATGAAGATTACTTTAATTGGTGTCAGTTACAATCAGGAAAAGCACCCATTACGCTTTTGTTTTCTTGCATGTGGGAAAAGTTTCCATCTTAAATGGAATGTTGAGAAAGGGGATGTATACAGATTTTGAAAACTGAGCTAATCATTTTATTTTCCTCTTTTACATGTAACTAAATGTAATTAGGTTTTAAAGCTAAAAGTAATCAAATACTGCAAAGTCAAATGATAAAGAGGTGACTGCACCGTTTTGGGGGGGCATTTGATACCTTAGTATTGTTTGCAGATCACCCTGTCCATTGTCTACACTGAAGGAAATTTCTAGGAGGTGCCTAAGATTTTGAGTAAGAAATCAGAAAGTCTAACAAACCTGGGGACAATTTTATGTAGCCACTAAAAAGTGTGATGAATCTGGAAGTCTTATGATAAAGGAAAGTGGCGACAGCATCACTACTCACGGAAATTATATTCTGGTAGAGAAAGACAAAGTAACACAGAGCAGGTAGCATGGCGATGAGTGCTATGGAGGAGAGTGAAGCAGGGCAGGGGATGGGGAAGGGAGGGTGAAGGAGTGATCTGCTCCGTTTAAAATAGAGCAGACAGAGAAGGTCTCATTAAGAATGTGACGTTTGAGCAAAGATACAACTGAGAGGGGCTCAATGTGGGTCAAGGGGAAAAGTGTTCCAGGCAGAGTGGGTGCAAAGGTTGGGGGTCGGGTAAGCATATGGCTGGCTTGTTAACAAAATGGCAGGGAGGCCAGAATGGACTGAAATGAATGAGCAACATTAGTTCAGTAGACAGAACTCAGTAAATATTGGGGGCTAAATCGCAGAGAGGCTAGCAGGGTTTTACTCGAAGTGCGATGGGAAATCACAGATATATTTAATCAGAGAAGTGATATGACTTATCTTCTGGTACAAAAAGATCATCCTGTTTGTTATGTTAATAGACTATTGGGGTTAATGGGTGGAATGCAGAAACTTGAGAGGTCTGAAGATTTGTCCTATAAGATTTGCTGACATTAAATATGGGATGGGAAAGAAAGGAATTAAGTTTACATCAAGATTTTGACTTGAGCTACTGGAAAGATGGAAAAGCAATTTGCCGAGAGAGAAGGAAGACCAAATGGGCAGATCTAGTAAGAACGAGAGAAAGTTCAGTTTTGGACATGTTCACTTTGAGATCCTCTTGATTGGAGATATAGAGGATCAGTTGGATATATGAGTCAGAAGTACAAGGAGAGGCCTGGACTGGAGTTGTCTGCAGCCACACAAGGTGATGGAGCAGAGCTGAGCCAAGTGGTGGGGAGGGCTGGCCTGTTTAAAATGGTGCTGTCTGGCAACAGGCAGCCTTAGTCCTATAGGAGTCAGTCATAATTAGCAGGAGGCCAGACACCTGAAGGTGAATCCCAACCTAATCTTTGCCTTTAGTTGAGATCTCAGGACTAGTTCACTGCTGGCCTGGCTTCTTCAGGAGCAAGAGTCCTCCCGAGCACCCAGTAAAAAGTGTCTAAAATAAAAGTCCCAATGAAAGAAATGACTGGATCGCACATAGTGGTAAGCAGTCACTGTAGAGGTCTCTCCCAGGGCCAGGGGTGCCTAGTTCTTGCCCTTTGAGGATGAGCAGGTGCTTGTGAATGACCAGCAGCTATCAGTCTTCTTGCTCTCAGAGAAAGCAATATGGTTAGAGTGGACTGTGGAATCCACTACATCGATGCCTGCCTTTTTAGCAAATCCAAGGGACAGTAGCATTGTTGAGTGATTCTGAACAGGGCTCCTTGTGTTAATTAACTATTGTGGCGTACCAGATTACCCGAAAACTTAATAGCTTCACACAATAATGTTTACCTCACAGTTTTTGGAGGGTCAGGAAGTTGGGAGGGACAGTTTGGCTCTGGGAAGTTCTGGCTCAAGCAAAGTCTATTGAAAGGTTGCAGTCAAGATATTGACTAGAGCTGAAGAATCAACTGGCTTGCTCCCATGGGGCAGCTGGTGTTGGCTATTAGCAGGAGGCCTGAGTTCCTCTCCATGTGGGCCTCTCCGAGGTCCTCTCTCCATGTGGAGGGCTGTTCCTGTCCATGTGGGCCTCTCTCCATGTGGGCTGTCCGAGTTTCTTTGCTTTGGCGTGGCTTGCTCCCTACCAGTGAATGAACCAAGAGAGTGAGGTGGAAGCTGCAATACTTTTTATGAGCTAATCTCAGAAATCCTCTGAGGCCTAATTTCAGGTCACATAGACTTGCTGATATTCATTGTGGGAGGAGAGCCCACGGAAGAACCAAGAGGCAAGGGTCATTGGGGACTGTCTTAGAAGCTGGCAGTCACCCTGCTTGAAAATAGAGAGGTTTCTATCTTTTCAAACCTTGGTGTCTGTTCAAAGCACCACTTGAAGCTATAGGGGCTCGTAACTCCATATTATCTGGGCCCCCCATCATAACAGGTTTAATCCACATCTCTTGTAGGCTCTGTCAAGTTATGGGGCTATTTATCTAGTCACCTCTAGCTCAAGAGGGTACCTTGGGAGACAATAGGCAAGGGCAGATACCAACACAAGAACCCCACTGTTTGCCGTTGGCATTTGCCATTCCCTCCCCAACCTGATTTTTAGGTGTACTGTGTCAGTTCTCATCCCTATGAAAGGCACACTGTGTGGTCGGTCACACTGGCTGGCTGCCCTTGAGTTGTTCAGAGTTGCACTATTTAGAAGCCTTTACATGATGTGTGGAACTGAGTTTGAGTTTGTAATATAAATTCTTTTAGGGAGCATGTGGCGACTCAGCACTCACTAGTATCCTGCCTTTTAGCACATTTATTTAACCAGTACTTCTTATATATGCACACTTAAATTTCCAGTGATTTTTTTGAATGAACAAATTGCCTAAATATACTTGTGAGAAATCCTTTTATGGTAAATGTTATTAAACTGAAAACAAGGGTATAATAAAATAGCAATTTAAGGGTAATTTACTAACAACTGGAGCCCTTTAACATTGACATACCATTGTGTAGTAATAATACCAGACTTGGTATTTAAATACACTCTTTGTCACTCCAAGAATCACTGGGACAGTTTCCTAATCCTCATGGTCTTTAATTATAGCTCTTTAAGAAAATTTTACATCTCCTGTGTGACTGGTTTATAAATTATTAATCATTAACTTTTACCCACATAAAACATCCAGTAAACTCTTACATCTCTGCTCCTTACTCAGAGAAATAATAGGGCAAACATTTAGAGAAACAGAGGTAAGTTGGCGCCATTGAACCTTTCTGTTCTTGGATTTCTATTCCTGAATAGAGTGATAACGGGGTGGATACTAATAGAAACTGCATCACAGAGTTGATTGATCAGTGGAAAATTATGATTCTTGAGTCTTTCCCAGTAAGGAGAATCCATTGAGTTTGCATCTCAGCGAAGACCCCTTGCTCCCTGGTAAGTGGTAGGGATGACACCAAAAAGGCCAGAGGGCCACTGGGCAGTTTCTCGTTCCCTGTGCACAGCCTGACTTCTGTTTGGAAATGGAGATGCTCCCTCTTGCCAGCGCCCTCGGGGTGTTCACCCTGAGAACTTGACTCATATTAGCTAGAAATCAGGGAAGTAGACCCTGCAATGCTGGTATATTAATTTGCCTTGAGCAGCCATCATCAGAGGGATCAGATATACTCAGAGTTCCTATAATCAGCGCAGAATGGCCTCCACAGGAAGCTGAATCATAATCAGAAACCATTTATTAAGTTTCTCTCAAAAATAATAATCATAGAATCTAGAAATACCTCCAATCGTGTGTGATCAGTTCCTTCTCTGCCTGAAAGTACCTAGGGAGTAAATCATAGTCCAAAAGTGGTTTGGCGAGTGGACAATCAGGGTGAGGGAGACTCAGTGAGGTGAATGTTTAATGGCAATAGGTCAGCTTTATGATTCCATCTCAGAATGGAATGACTTTGCCAGAAGGTTTGAACCACTCAAAGCCAAATGGCTCAAACTTCTTTTTTCCTTGTCTAAGTGGATAGTTGTATTGACTATATTTGGCCACATAACAAAGTCCTCAAATTACCCAAAACCTAGCAGCTTAAAACAATAAGCATGCTATCACATACAGTTTCTGTGGATCAGGAATGCAAGTGGTTGCGTCTCCCTGACTTGCCTGCAGACATCTGAGGTCTTGATGGGGGCTGCTGGTTCAAGGTGGCTCCATCACAGGGCTAACAAGTTGGTGCTGGCTGTTGGCACGAAGCCTCAGTTTCTCACCATCAGGACTTCCCTCTCCAGTTACTTGAGTGTCCTCACAACAGAGCAGCAGGCTTCCCCCAGAATGAGTACCCCAAGAAAGAGCAAGGAAAAAGCTGCACTGCCTTTTTAACCTAATCCACCAAGTGTCACACACCTCACTTCCCCTACTTTCTGTTTGCTGCAAGGGCTCCCTAATTCCAGCTGTCACTCACAGAGAAAGGCATTAGGTTCCTCCCTATGAAGAGAGAAGTGCCAAAGAAATTGTGGACCTATTTTTTTTTTTAATCTTTGCTTTCTTTTTTTTTTTTTTTTTAAGATTTATTTGTGCATACAAGCTGGGGTACAGAGGCGTGGGGTGGCAAGAGGGTTCACCAGAGACAGAGTAGGGAGCAGAACAGGCAGATCTACGGAAATACACTGCCGAGGGGAGCAGTGGGCGAGGCAGGAGAGGTCTGCCGTGCCATGTGGGAATCTCCCTGGCTGGGCGTTGAACTCACGTCACCACTGCCGACTCCACAGCGCAGCGCTTAACCACTTCACCACTAGAGAGGCCCCAATTGTGGACAATTTTAAGACCATAATCAATATATCATGTGCACAGTCTCTAACTTGTTTCTTTTTCTATTATTTCATAACTGACCAACTCTACTGCTGACAGGTACTCTATTAATATATTGTATCATGATGTTTGTAAATATGTTTACACACATATGTAACCATGTATTATATGCATGCATTAGTATATTTCATATACTAATGCATTTAACTTATGCCCAAGCTCTTCGAACAGGACAGCTATTATGTATTTTTTTGCTAATTCACCCGTCCCCCCTTCTGCCACCTTCTTAGCTAGGGGACCTGGGGCATGTTTGACCTCTTTGTGCCTCTGTGTCTTCATCTGTAAAATAAGACTGTAATAAAACCCACCTCTTGAGCTTCTTGTGAGAATGAAGTGAGCATTGCGTGCGCAGTGCTTAGAAGAGTGCCTGGCACATCCAAAACTTACTCATACTGTGAGTTGTCAGTGGTGGCAGCAGCCGCAGCAGCAGACACGGTTTGATCCAGTAGACGTAGTGAGCCTTCAGAAGACAATCTTATTTCCATGTTCCCAGTGACAGTAAGCAAAGATCACAGCGGTCTTCCTGCCCATGTCACAGCCCAACACCGTCCAAGTCCTGTCCCCAGGAGAGAGAAAGAAGCGTTTCAACTCTGGCAGGGACCAAGGGCAGAGACCTCTCAGTTTTCTTTCCTCTGCAGTATTGTTCAACCTCCTTTGGGTCCCAGGTTAATCCCTGGCAGAGAGCACTTACGTGGAGATGGCATGTTCAGTTTGCACTCTTGAGTCTTATTTACACTTTGTTTTGTTCCTGATTTTTTTAAAGGCTGACCTTTTTGCAGAAGGGTAGACTATCCAAACAGGGAAGTGACCGAGCAGAAAGCTAGGGAGTTCCTCAGCCTTGTGAATTCTTATTACAGGTTGTTCCCAAATTTTGTTTCTAAATATACATTCTCCAGAGTGTTCTCTAGCCATTTCTGATCCGTGTGCTGGTGTGGAATAGAGTCATCTCCCTCTCTCAAGCCTTTTACTTCTTGCCAGTGCCTCTTTAGCTCCTTGGGCTTAATAAATAGATTTTATCTCCGTTCTAACCATATTCATAATTTAAGATGTGATAGGTGTTTGCTGAAAATGTATTGATGAGAAAGTTAAAATTGGCATCTTCATCATCTCCCAGAGCTCCTTTAGAAAGGAGACTATACCTAGTAGAATGCACGAGGGTTGTCTTGTGTCGGATGGCAAGTAGCTAAATATAGAGTCAGAGAACTGGAAAGGACCGCAAGGTCACCAGTGCAGCCCGCTGACTTCCTCATCACTGCCATCCTCATCTGAATGACTATAGCCCTGTGCGGCCAATTCAGTAGCCACCAGCCGCAAGTGGCTTCTGAGCACTCGGCTGCCACTAGTCCAAGTGGAGATGTGCTGTCAGAGTGAAATACACCCTGGGATTTTAAGACTTAATACAAAGAAAAGAATATGAACTGTTTTATCCATAATTTTATATTCATTACATGTTGAAGTGATAATATTTTGATGTATTGGATTAAGCAAAATAACACTAAAATGAATCTCATCTATTTACTTTTAACACCAAAATGTTCAATTCCATTCATGGCTCACTTTATATTTCTGCCTGACAGTGCTTCTCTAGACCATTTATCTCTATTCTTCAAGCTTCAGGACAGAGATTCTAGAGCCTTCCTTGGGGACTCCTCTGAGTCTTTGATCTTTTGGACACTTCCATTCTTCTCTGCAGCCAACCCTAATCCCTCCGGCCTCCGTCATGAGGGCTTCTATATCAGGTGGCTGTTCAACATCTCATTGTGAAGCTCCCCCTTTGAATCATCAGGCACCTCAAGCTCAGTTACTCCATTTTCTCTCACCTTTGACTTTCTACCTCTTTTCAACTCTGGTCATTTTTAATGACCTCTCCTGGGTCATCTCTAGTCTCTCTATTTTATTTTTAAAAGTTGGTATCCAAAACCACCCATGTAGCTGTAATGTGGGCCTGACTAACATAGAGACATGTAGAAGGAACTGTTTCCACCATCAAGTACTTGGCTGGCCCCTTTGATACATGACCTCATGTAACACAGCACAAGGAGGGGCGATGCACTTGGTAATGCTTTTGACTGATGAGGAGCTGAGGCTCAGAGAGGTTAAGCAACTTACTAAGGTTCCATTGCAAATAGAGTGGCAGATCTGCAATTTGTGCCCAGTTCTTCCTGACTCCAGAGCCCACCTTCTGTCATTATGTACAGCCTTCTCGCCCTGTGGTCTGGAGGCCTCATGAGACATAGCTGATGCAGTTGTAGCTTGTGGTCAGCAGTGATTCCTGAGCTTGTTTGGACATGTTTGCTCCTTACTAGGATCGTGAAACCCTTCTGCTAAATTCCAGGAACCGCAAGCCCTGCATCCACAACAGCCAGGACTGCCCTGCCTTGGCCTCTGGGGCAGAGTTGAGGTCTCCAGGTGTCAGAAGTAACTCTCAGTCTCCAGAACAATCTGCTTCTCAAAGGCAAATCAGAGCAAAGTTCATTGTTTGCCTATGTTTACCTGAAGACAACAAATCTGTGTTTTGGGTATAAGGGGGCAGGGATGGATCCTTGTATATTAAAAACCGATCTTGACATGGGTGAACCCTGAGGACGCTATACTATGTGAAATAAGCCAGTCACAAAAGGACAAATACCGGGTGATTCCATTATATATGGTACCTAGAGTAGTTAGACAAAAGTATGGCAGTTGTGGCGGGTTGGGGGGGTGGGGTGAAGAGTTAGAGTTTAATGAGTACAGTCCTCCAGTTTGGGAAGATGAAGCTGATCTCATTGGTGATGATTATACAGCATTGTAAGTGCACTTCATGCTTCAAAATGGTTAAAATGGTAAATATTATAACATGTGTGTTATAACCACAATTACAATAACCAAACAAATCTTCACTTCCAGAAAAATAGCTTGCCTCCATGTGTGAACAGAGGTGCCCCTGGAACTGTCTTGGGTGCATTGCTCATTTTAGCTTTGAGGTCATAGTTGTTTTCTGAGTCAGCTTCTCGTGAGAAAAGCACAGGCTTACTTCACTCAGATCAGGGGACTCCTTTACTGATAGATTTCTCCATCTAGGAAGTTTTACCAGTTTCACACAAATGCCTTTGCAGGGTTTAAAACCACATTACCACAGGTGAGGGGGAGGGGAAGAAACTATCTTACCCCAAGGACTCCCTTGTTGGGACCTCCCTAACTCTGGCTTTCCTATGGAGGGATTTTTCTTCCTTCTCCCTTGCCCCCACCTCCCAACCCCCCATCTGCCCTCTATCTGAAGATGAGGCTAGATTTTTCTGAAAAAGAAAACAGCGCTCTCACTTTGGTTATGCTGAGTACCTGCAGCCCCTTGGAGACGTGGAAAAGAATCAGATTGAACATACAAATGCCTCACAATCTTTGTTCCGTGTCTCATTGCTCTCACCGCCCTCTGATAGTGGTCAGCTACTGATCCTGTGCACAGGCTGTGTGAAAAAATTCAGCCAGGGCCACAGATTGGGACTCTAATGCAGTGTGACATTCTGTGTCATCTCTTTACAGTGTGACATTTTGTGTCATTGTGTCATTTGTGTATTTGCTTATTTGTCTTGTATATTTTCCTTTCCAGGAATCATTAACCAATGGCAGCAGGAATCCAAGGATAAAGTGATTTCCCTCCTATTAACTCACCTGCCTTTGCTGAAGCCAGGAAACCTCGACGCAAAAGTAGAGTATATGAAACTGCTGCCCAAAATCCTGGCGCACTCCATCGAGCACAACCAGCACATCGAGGAGAGCAGGCAGCTGCTGTCCTACGCTTTGATCCATCCTGCCACATCGCTGGAGGACCGGAGTGCTTTGGCCATGTGGCTGAACCACTTGGAGGACCGCACATCCACCAGCTTCGGCAGCCAGAACCGAGGCCGCTCAGACTCTGTGGATTACGGGCAGACGCACTACTATCACCAAAGACAGAACTCTGACGACAAACTCAATGGCTGGCAGAACTCTCGGGATTCTGGGATTTGCATCAACGCCTCCAACTGGCAGGACAAAAGCCTGGGCTGTGAGAACGGCCACGTGCCCCTCTACTCCTCCTCATCGGTCCCCACCACAATCAATACTATTGGAACCAGCACAAGTACAAGTAAGTCCCTGGAGCCCTTTAGTGCAGTCTGGTTTGGTGACTTGCTGTGTGTGGCATGTCCCGCTGAGAATGTCCGCTCGAGCACCTGTAACCCTGGGAGAGAAGGGCTGATTGGAATTGGCTGTGGGAAAGGGACCTTTGGACCCCAACTTTGTTGCTCTTTTGACCCTGGAATGGTAAAAAATGATCGATGATCCAAATCTGGGTTAAAAACATACTAAAAAAGATAATAAATTGGAGAATAAGTGGGGCAAGAAAGACACTTCCTGTTTCCACAAACAGAGTGCCTTTCACCCACGTGTCTTTCACCCTGGGGTTTTGGATTTGCTGAGACACTGAGTTCTGTGTGATTCTCTAAACCCGATTCTAACCCATGGTTAACCAGACAGCCTCATGGGCTTTGTGCATTTTCTTCCTTCTTCCTCCTCCCACCTTTTCTTCCTTTTTTATTATTTTCAGTTTCACCCTGGAATGTTCTCTTTCTTGCATTTCCTGGTTTTAATCCCCTGTGGTTGGGGGCATTTTTCCTCCTCACCAGGGGGAGCAGGTTTGCTGAGAATGCTGCTCTGTGCTATGGCCTGGTGTGATGCTGGGGTCCCCACCCTGCTCAGTCTAACCCATTAGGAGAGGCGGGGCAGGGACTGCTTTGCGGGCAGGCAGAGCAGAGGACAGCCTCGTGCTCCTTTGACCACTGAAGCAGAGTCCCCTGCCCACACAGGCACAGGGGCCAGCAGTCCTTTCTGTGGCTCTCCACATAGGCTGAGCATGGGGACACACAAGCCACGGATGCTTATGTAATGTGGCAACGTGGCCCGTCATTACACAGAATTCTTCGGTGCTACTTTGCATGTGTTCCATGAATACATGTCAGTGCCGAGTTTACTTTCTAGGGGGAAGCTTTTGTGTGAGACTTTATGTGCCTGTCAAATTGCAAGAATCCCCAATTAAAGATATGAGAGGATTAAGAATTGGCAGTGACTGCTTCTTGGCTTCTACCTCCACTTGGATCTTTTGGCTAATGAGCCTTTTTAAATGTTTTCTCAAAGACATAGGAGTGTTGGATAGAACTGCGTTAACTGAAAACAGTACCTTAGTGGAATAACCAAGGAAATACTGCAGATGCGACATTGCTGAAGCTACAATGTGAGACTTTAAATTCTTCTAATTTTACCTTTAGTTAGGGATAACTTGCACCTTGGGGGAATTAACTGATTATTGTATCATTAATTTATTCTGGAAGAGGCACTGCTTTCCGTCAGTTTCTTTCACGGACTAATAATCCAGGGAACGGTCTCACTGGCCTCCCTGTGATGGAAAGTGACGGCCGGGAGCATGAAAGCAGACACATGCAGGCTGGGATGGCAGAGCTTCTTGGCCTGAGTTTCCTGGGTCAGCAACAGATCCAGTAATTGTCATAAAACTCTGATAGCTGGAGAGATTCAAGCTCTGAGCCGCCTGCCCTCTCAGATCTTGGTCTTTTGTACTTTAAGGGGTTGGCTTTTGTGTCATTTGTCTTGAAATTAGCCGTGGGACATCACATTTCCATCTCTACTGATTTACACAGTCAGGGTCAGATCTTGACAAGATTAGTACATTTAAGATTGTGAGAGACAGGCACTTGGACTCTTCACTGTGGCCACCCAGCCTGACAGAGGGGAAGGAAATGCAGAGATGACCGTCATAGATTCTGGGACCTTGGAGTCCCTGTGTCCTACTTGAGCTACAAAGGACTTGGCGGGTTAATTAAAGAACCAGATTGCAGGTCTTGAGAAGAAGAACAGGGGATAAGCCCTATTTGAGACTATTAACAAGAAGATAAGAGCTCAGCTTTTTCCTCCAGAAAGTTTCATTCAAATACCAAGGCCGAGTCAACACTTTAACAATATCTCTTTAACAAAACAATGTCATTCCTCCTCTGCATTGTCTCAGGTGGTTGGAGTGTGTTTGTCAGAAACTTTGGGTCATTCATTCACTTGGACCTCTCTCAAATATATTCTGAGTACCTGGGAGGCAGCTTGACAGAATGGAGAGAACACAGACTTTAGTGTCACCCCGTCCTGGGTCCAAATCTCAGACCTACTGTTTGCTAACTACATCTGGGCAAGTTACTTAACCTTTCCAAGCAAGGTCTCCAGGCATAAAACAGGCAGATGATGGTATCTAGGTTTGAGGGCAATGGTGAGGGCAAATAGATCACGGCAACAGTGGGCACTCCGTGGGTGTCTGCTAGATGGGTCCATGAGAGCCTGGGAGAAGCAAGTGCTGGCACTGGCACCCAGAGTGCGTGGCCTCACTTGCATCTTCTCGTGGGCGCCTGCTAAGAGCCCCTTTTCTGAGCCCGGGCTAGGCAGAATGGTCTAGGGGGCCTTCAATAGGCTGTGACTTTGGGCCAATTCACTGCCATGGCTAACAGGTTGCATTTAGGACTCCAGGGCCCCTATTGCACTGAAGAGCTCTATTTCTCTCCTTTTTTCAAAGTGGAAAAACATCCACACAAAGCAAGATGATTATCCATAAAGAACCGAACTCCGACAGTGCTACACATTTTCAGATTACAAGTCACATGAGTAACAGTTAATGAAAAGAAACTAAATGGGAGACAACCTCCTTACCCAATTTTTTTTTGTTTTTTCACCTTGACTTATTCCACTAATATGTTATTCCCTTGGCCCTCGTACCCTAGCAAAGTACCTTAGCGCTCATGGCCTCCTCCCTTTGTGGATTCTGAATGCTTCAGCTGCCTTGCGATACCCACCCACAGGGTGCCTAGCCCTGTGTTTGATTCCATGGGGAATGTCAGAAAGCTTAAGGAAAGTGTTTCCACTTTTAGGGATCCTGTAATGTAAGTGGAGCAAGAAAACATATCAGTCAGCCTCCCGATTAAAAATTAAATCTTGCTTTTGCCAGACATACTTAGACTTGTATATGACACTTTATGAATTGTATAAAAGTATAGTAAAGAATAATAAATACCACCCTATGGAAATATAGTACAAAGTGTCAGCTGAATGGAGAGTCCAGCTTGCAAGCAGAGTGAATGCAGAGATGGAAACATCCTGGTGAACAGGAGGGTCAAGAAAGTCTTTGCAGAGGAAATGGGAAGTGAGCCAGGATGGTGATTTAGAGAAGAGGGATGGGCCCTGAAGGTTGGGATATGCATTGTGAGAAAAGGAATGAATGTTCTAGTGCGCAGGCAGGGAGGGAGAACAGTGAGGAAGGAAGGAGGTTCACTGAGGACAGGGTAGTGAGAGATATAAGCGCAGATTGTGAGAAGGGACCTGAGGGCCCTGCAGAGGCCAAGCGTGATGCCCTTGGCTTGGGAGTGGCATGAGCGACCCTGTAGCAGATACTGGTGTGCTGTGTGCAAACCACATGGATGACAGGTGCTGAGGGTAGAATCAGTGAGCTTCCAGAACTCAATTTGTGAGATAATAAAAGCAGCAATAGGATAGGAGCAGGTATGAAACAAGGAATGGATCCTAGGAATGTTCCTAGGTAGAATGACTAGCATTAGGATTCAGTATTGACTTGGCCATATATTACTGATTAGCTCATGTTCATTCACACAGGAAATGTTTATTAAGCGCCTGCTATATGCCTGTCTGAAGGCACTTGGGATACATCAGTGAATAACATAAAATTACCTTTTCTCACGAAGCTGGCAGTCTAGCGCAAATAAATCATAGTAAAATATATTGTTTGTGAGAGACAGATGAGTGGTGTGAAAATAAGAAAAATAGGGTCAAGAGGATCAGGCCTTTGTTGTGGTTGGTCATATTATTCAATAGAGTGATCAGGGGCCTCCCTGGTGGAGCAACAGATTAAGTCTCAGCACTATGAAGCTATTAGCAGCCACTGCAACACAAGTTCATTCCCGGCCAGGGAATTGACCCACATGGTGCAGCAGACCTCTCCTGCCTCGCCCACTACTCTGCTCAGCAGTGTATTTCTGTCGATCTGCCTGTTCTGCTCCCCACTATGTCTCTGGTGAATCCTCTCACCCCTTCGCACCCCTGGCCTACACCCCAGCTCTTGTATGCATAATAAATGAATCTTTAAAAAATAAATAGGGTGATCATAGTAGACATCATTGAAAGGTTAACATGTGCAAAAAAGCTGAAGGAAGCAAGAGGGTTATAGCCAAGAGGGCATCTGGGGAAGAATGGTTCAGGCAGAGAAAAAGCTAGAGCTAAGATCCCAAACTAGGAGCGTGCCAGCTTTTTCGGGAAAAGTGAGCAGTCTAGTTTCTGTAAGGGAGTGAGGTAGAACTTGAGGAGAGAAATCGCATGGGTAATGGGGAGAGACAGACCTTACAAGGACTTGCCAGCCATTTCAAAGACATCGACTTTTGCTGTCAGTACACCAGGAAGCCATTGGATGCTTCCCAAATGAGTGACATGCTCTAACTCACATTTTAAAGGGATCGCTTTACAACTTTATTAAGAATGGAGTGTCCAGGGCAAGGACAGAAACATGAAGACAGTTAAGAGGCTAGTATAGAAATCCAAACAGACCCTGATGGCTCAGACCAGGGTGGCCAGAGTAGACAGGGGAGAGGCAGAGGATAGATATATTTTGCAAGAACAGGATGTTCTGATAGAATAACTGAGCTGCATGAGAAGAGAATTCAAGGATGAATCTAGGGGGTTTTTTTTGCCTAAACTACTGGAAAGATGTTATCGCCTAAAGTTGGGATGAGGAACTCTCTGTTAATTGAGTCAGTTTCAAGGTAAAAGATTGGGAGTTCAGTGTCATATGTAATTAGTTTGCATGTCTGTTAGACAATTGGAGAGGTCTAGTAGACAATTGGTTATATAAGTATGCAAATTTGGAGAGAGGACTGATTCAAGACAGATGTTTGAGAAATGTCAGCACATAGGTGGTGTTTAAAGCAATGCAACTAAGTGAGATTACCTAGAGAAAGATGTGGATTGAGAAGAGGACCAAGGACTGAGCACATCACCTCAGCATGAAGGCTGAGGTAGAGAAGGGGAACCAGAAAAGAAACTAGGAGAAAGCATGGAGGTCAGAGAAAAGTCAGGTGTTTGTGTGCCAAATGAAAAAAAGGTTTCGAGGAGGAAAAGTAACCAACTGAGTGAAAATTTAATGATAGGTTCAGTGTGACATGGACCAAAAATTGATCATTTGATTTCTCAAAGAAGAATGTTAAATATTAATTGAAAGGACTTCATACCTGATAGGCATTTAAGGGATGAAGATAGTTGAGCTAGTGTTTTCTAAGAGACAAGCTTGATTTTGAATGTATATTGACTTTGAGAAGGTGCTCAACATTGAGATGAAGAAAAATGATGTTGAGAAGGTATTAAAAATAGGCAATGGAGCCATGAAGAGTTCTTGAAGAAAGGGATTAGGATGTAGCTAAAAATAAAGGGCCAAAATGAAGTTCTAGTATAAGGAGAATCAATCTATTTTCATCTGCTCACACAGAGGCAAGAGTACCTTTTTTTGATTGCAGAAAGTTAAATCAAATGAGATCTCATAGGATCTTTGAGCTGGGCCTTTTTTCCCATGACATAGGGGGAGACTGGGATGGGCAGGTTGAGAAGTCAACTAGACGACATTTTTGATAGCATCAAGGCATTTCAGAATAGAGGAAAGAATATCTTTCATAGTACCTCGTTCTCCTTCTAAAGTTCTCAGGGGTCTGATGACTGACATCGAGAATGTGCAGGCCTGCATCATGAGCCTAAAGAACTGAGAGAAACAAGGTACTGACTGTCACAGACTGTACTCAAGTCTTAGTCACTTTGTCCCACTTCCAACATCAGGTGCATACTGGCTCAGCAGCCCAAGGTTTGCATCCTGTCTGAGGCCAGCTTAGAAAAAGTAAACTATCAGGATAAGAGCAAGTCTTCCCTGGATGACTTGAATGAAGCTCAGTGCCACCACCATTGCCCCAAACTTCCTTACATGCCATTTTCTGCTCTTCTTGGGCTGACGTTGACCTGGAAGAAAACCTTGTGCTACAGACAAAGGAATTCGTTCTGTTCAAATCCTTGCTATCCCAGCTTTTTTTCTTAGCATTCTTAGCATTTGGACTTAAAATCATGTTGACCTCTTCTGGCTTAGCACGAGACAAGAGCTCAGAAACTATGGTACCAAAGATTATTCCAAAATGCCCCATTTATTCTAAGTCTCATGGTGCAGCTTGGAGCCTTTGTATTTCTTTTATTAATCTAGATGAATTTTCCTGATGATCAAAAATAGCACACTGAAAAATTTTTGGTACCATAAAACCATAAAAATTCAAAGTGATAGCTCACACATATATAGTATATACTATATGCTGGGTATTGTTCAAAACACTTGACATAAATATTAAACTTAATCTTCATCACCCCATGATGTAGGTATTATTTGACAGACAAGGAAACTGAGGCACACAGAGGCCAAATAACTTGACCAATGCTAAGGACCAGCTAAGTGCAGGAACTGGGGTTTGAACCTAGGGAGTCAAGCCCCAGAATCTGGCTCTTAACTCGAGGTTACATGCCTCTTCCTCTTAATCCTGGTCTCAAAGATTGACTCAAGTAGTAGCTAGTAGACTTGCTTTTTTCTGGTCCTTAAATTACTTCTGCATAGACCAGCCTCCTGATAGCATCAGTGTCTGCCACAGCACACACATCTAAAACTCTACCAAATGGTGCCCAAGGTCTGCTCTCTTGGCACCTGGCCCATACACTTCAGCATCTGTCCTCAGCTTTCTGTGTCACAGTTTTGGTCGACATGATCACTTGCCCTGCACAGTTACAAACTCCTGGGGCACAGGTGTTGTATCTTCTTTGCCTCTCTTTCCCAGCACCTAGAACATAGCACCTAGAGCACAGTGTTGGAGATGGCACATTCCTGGTATGCACTCAGCCTCCTCCCTCCATTGCTGAGTGTCTCTGTTAGGTAATGAGTGTCTCTTGCTAAACCCAGATGTGGTCTGCGAATCCTCTTCAATAGACCCCTCGAGGCAGCCACTATAATTCAATAAGAGATGGCTTGTGAACTGCAGTCTGTCTGCCTGCTCTGCCATAAATGTTTGCTGAACAGTAGGGACTTGATAAATTCCTGAGCTCATTCAGCAGATGTTCATGAAGTTAATAAATTTGCAAAATAAATGTGAAAATGTCCTTGGGAATTCACTAAATATTTGGTGATAATATTGATCATTTAGCCTTCTGTCATAATCCTTATAGTGGCATTTATCTTTACTCTTGCTTTTTTTATGACTTATTTTATTGACTCAGTCTCAATACTAACAGACTTTTAATAACATACTGTGATCTTGACTGTGGGTGTAGTTGTATGAATTTATGCAAGTGATAAAATGCCATAGAGTTATATCTCCCCTAAAATTAGGGCGCACAAAAACTCCTGAGAGCTGAGTAAGATCCACATTCTCATCAATTGTGTTGTGTTTATGTCAATTTCCTGGTTTGATAATACACTATAATTATGGAAAGTGTCACCTTGGGGGGAGCTGCAAATGGGTACATGAGACCTCTCTATGTAATAATTGTCAAAAGTCTTGTAAATTTGTAATTATTTTAAAATTAACAGCTGAGAAGTCAAAACTACTGAGGCATCAAGTGCCTTCATATTTCTTGGGGTCCTTGTTTCTTGGCTTTCCTGGCGGAGAAGGGGAGAGAGGTTTGTCCATTTCTGGGAAAGATGGCTGCTAGAGCCCATGAGGCAACACCTGAAACAAAACTGCTTTGGTAGGCAAGGTGAGGAGTGGGGGCACTGTGGGTCTCAGGGAGAGTGGCTCCTTTGAGAACCCCTGATCTGCAACTGGAAAACCCTTCAAGTCCATCAGCCCCTGGGATAGCCAGGGCCAGCTCTTTCTGAGAAACCTGTTGGCTCAAGTTGGTCCTCCTTTTCCCTCTGGCCTTCACACTTTCTTACAAGGCTAAAGGCCACTTCATGATCATTTATCTCAGTGAACCTGGAAAAAAAAAAACTTCAGAACAGAGATAGTCAAGGGAAGAAAAGAGAGACTAACAGCTTTAGGTAGGCCTGATAAGAAGTGTCTGCAAGTAGCCTCTTGGAAACTGAAAAGGACAAAGCCTCGAGATCCCAATTCTGACTTGCACGCTGTAGGACACGCCATCCTGATGAGCTTTGGAGCACTGGAGTCATTTGCAGTTCTTTAAATTTTCGTGGAATCATTTTGTCTTTTACCAGTAGACTTTCTTTCTGGGTAGAAGATTTCTTCCTCCCAAAAATCTAGCCAACCTGGCATGTAACTGAAAAATTCCATTACTTCCTTAACCCCTCATTTGCTCTTCAAAGAGGTAACTCTAGTTGCTTTGCTTCCTTTGAGAAGCATTTGTAACAGCTGGCATATCTATTTTTAGCTTCAGCTTCCTTCCCCTTTGGGGGAAACTTTTTTAAAGTATGGCCCTGGCCTTCCTGGCACAACATTGTGAAGATGGCTCAGTGATATCTCAGAGGACCCGATATTGCCACTGACTAATCTTCTCCCCTTTCTAAGAGTCCAAAGGTTTTTCGAAACTGTGCCTTTCCTCGCCCTGCCGAGTGTTTGTTTTCTGAGGCTTGGGAATGAACAGTTAGAAAAACAGTAAAGTAAGAAAGAAGCCTGCTGGCTTGTCGTGAGCCGCAGCTCGCCTGGCTTGGGAAAGTCAGAGACGTCCACAGACTCCCTGCACCTTGGGTCATGGGGCTTTGCTACCCGCCCCTCATCCGGGAGGATTTTTTTAGACTCCAGAGGCAGCGAAGGTTATTAAACACTAGATGAGCTACAAAGGAAGGCAGTTGTATTCTAATTCTCCACCGTATTTCAAAAATAGGATGGATTCTGACTGGAATAAATGACTTTAACTGGACTTGCCTGAAAGAGGTGCGGGGGAGAAGGAGGAGGTTGAATAAGATGACTTCCTTCAGATTTTTTTTTTGAGCTCTTTATGTAGTGTTATGATTTCCATTATTACACAGGATTTCAAGGCATAGTCTGACAATGGCTGCTGCACAGTTGGACAAGAAAACTTTTAATCTTGTGTTTACTTTTTCTTTTCTTGATTTGAAAATTTCACGGACAAACTTTGCATCTCGAATGCAGTGTGTACATATATATGTGGTTGATATCAAAGATATAGATCTCTGTATAGGGACTTGATATCAAGCAAATTAAACCCTTGGATTTTATAGTTTCAGGTGATGGTAAACCTTTGTGGCAGCAATTACTGTCAATTTGGGGTATTTTTTTTCTAACTGTTAAACTCTATAAACATTATTCTTGCCATCCCTTTACCCTCACCGTAGACATTCTGTAAGGTAAAAATACATTCTCAGGAAATTTCAGGCATGTGTTAGTCAAGTCAGAGAAGTATGGAGATGAGGAAGTGAGGTAGACAGTTCCAAAATTGAAAAATACATATAAAGGATTTTTGTGGGTTGGAGAGAGGCTAAAACTCCCAACATATTCTGGAGTAATCATTCTTGCCAAAAATTTGGACCATTTCCATAGACAAATTCCATGGCTAGAATTAGACAGTGTAACCAATGAGAGCACAAGATTTGCTATAGAGATTTATTTCACAGCCAGATTTGCAGCGATGCATCCTTTTAGAAAAACCTAGTAAAACCCATATGGGGCTAACGGATTATTTTATACTTTAATCTTCTCTGCACAGTAAGATTGCGATGCAAAAGGAATTATAAAGTTCTAAATGGTGTTTGGATATTCTCTTTTGGGGCATTAATGATGAGGCAATCTTGATCAGAGTCAAGAACATGACTTTGAAGTCAGATAACTGGTTTTTAATTATAGCCCCATTAACAGCTAGGTCTGTGCCCAGGGACATATTACTTGAACCTCTCTTTCTCATCTATAAAATGGGCATGCATTTCAGCAAAAGACCTTTCAATTGACTTGATCGGGGTAAGTAGTTGAAGTATTCATTTGAATAGCTTTTTAAAACAGGTAATCATAAATAAGACACTAAATATTTTAACTTAAAACACAAATACATACACTCATATGCCAACTTTTGAACTGCAGGATGGCCCTTTCTTTGAGAAAGGGGTTTCTGACTATGGCTACTCTTTATCTTTCTTGCATAAATCACACCCTTGATGCATTATTATTGTCTGTAATTTCTTTAAGATGGAGCAGAAATTTGAAGATATTGGCAAAAAAATTACAGCACAAAATTGTTTTAGATTCGGTATCTCTTATAATTTAGTTTACCCTTTTCTCACACTGAACTTAACACTTTAAGACAATGAATATTTCTAGAGCATTTATCAGTTTTGTGCAACTAACTTCTTTGTAACTCATGTCATAGATTCTGTAAACTTTCTGAAATTATGTATTTACAACAGTAAGTACTACTGGCATAAACAGATTTGGGGATAAATTCTAGTGACTCTTGTGCAGAAATGCACAAGTAAATTACAGTCCTTGAGGTGGTGACTATGGGCCTAGTAAGGAGTCTAAACAGAATAGAGAGTACTAGTTGGTCCAACAAGTTAGTTAAGTGAAGACAAGTTAGGAGGTCTTAGTGGGTTGTTGGGAGGATTAAATGAGAAATGTGTGTAAACCAATTTCTAGTAGGAAATGCTTAGCACGAGTCCTCATTATTATTATTTTTGCACTTGGCACTCATGCTGCTACAGAAAGGGGTGCTTCTTCCTCCCATCCAGGCTCCACAGTAAACTAAGGAGGAATACACTCCCTGGGACAGTACTGTGAGAAAGCTATTCCAACACGCTAAACTCAAATTAAGCTACTTTGACTCAGCTCTGTGAAGAACTGGCCTTCCATGAATACCAGCATACCCTTAAGAATGGTTCTGGTGATATATCTTACTAAATAACCTTAAAATGGACAGAAAATTTTTAAAAAAACAGTAAAAAGTAAGGAAAAAATGTGTTGATGTTGTTTCTTTGGGATCTATTGAAGGGGCAACTTCTTAAGTTAGTAATAACTGTAAGGATATTATTCAAATATATAAAATGATACTTCAGTACAGAGTGAGGGTTTCATAAAGGTAAAGGAGGCAGCTACTCATGAAGATACAGATCAGGGAAGTATGCTCAATCCCGCGTGCAGAATGCTTGGAAGAAAATGTGTCATCACGACGAGCAGTGGATTAGAGCAGCCCTTCCACCTTAACTCAGGGGTGAGCCTATATGCCCACGGACTCCCACTTCTTTATAAAGGTGTGAGGTTGGATGACCCCTAAAGACACTTTTTAGTGCCTTCATTCCAAGGTAGAAAAATCACCAACTCATAGAGCGCCAATATAGTGCTGTTAGATTGGGGTGAGTGGGAGGAGGACAGTGAAATACCAACTGCGTGCTGGACTTGTCTAAAAGAAGCTGCATGTATTAAAGCCAGGAAGGGAGTCTCCTGTATTCAGCATTAACCGAACACAGTCTGTGAGCATCTGATAGGATTTCGGCCCCCTCATTTTTTTTTTTAAAGATTTACTTATTTATGCATACAAGCTGGGGTACAGGCCAGAAGCGTGGGATGGAGAGAGGGTTCACCAGAGACAGAGTGGGGAGCAGAACAGGCAGATCAACGGAAATACACTGCTGAGGGGAGCAGCAGGCAAGGCAGGAGAGGTCTGCTGTGCCATGTAGGAATCTCCCCACCGGGCATCGCTGCTGCCAACAGCTCCACAGCGCAGCACTTAAATACTGCGCCACCAGGGAGGCCCCCCTCACCCCATTTTTTAAGAATGTGAACACCTGAAATGGCTGCCTGGAGTGTGGAGCTGGGAAGTCGGATGGACGGGGGTTGAGGGGGAATCATCTTTCACTCTACCCTTTGAAGTGAGTACCACGATGGTACCTTGTATTACCTATTAAAAATAAAAAGATCTGCAGATGTTAATGGAGGGAGAAAAAAGAGATCTCAAAAGAAAAGACAGGATAATTTAACCTGTATTAATAATGCTAAGTAAGAAATGATTTGATAATTTCAGAACATTAAGGTCTATTAGTAAGAAGGGCACCCTCATGAGTTCCTACATCTGTGCTATATAGAAAGAAAAGAAAATTAGCAAAAATAACAGGTAAAGATCTTGGTGGTGATGAAACTCCAGGACCTGTTGCAATTTTGAATTCCCTCTCATTTCTGAGCTTAAAGAAACGAAATAATTAAATCAGAGGATCAACAGGTTCATTTGCCTGGTGCCTGGCTCGCAGGTAATGGGAGAGCCAGTCATGCTGTGTGATTGCGGCATCATCGTGGTGGGATTCTCTGAAAGAAAAGTGGACTGTCCGAAAGTTCTTTAAGAGGTCTGAAAAGTAGTTGGTAGGTTACGGGCCTTATTCTTATGCTGCTAAGTCAAATATTTCCATGTGGGAACAGGACTTACAGCTTCTGGACCCTGTCTCAAAATCTAATGCCCATTTTGGACTATGAAAAAAAATTCTGCTTGATCCAAGTCAAAATAAAATTAAACATGTATCCCTCAATCCTGTTTCCTGAGAGGTGGTCTCTGATGTTGCAGAGCCTGGAAATTTGACATCCTCAGTGGAAAAGGGATAATGATGGCAGGATTGAGACACAGAGTGCATGCTCCTCACCTACCGTTAGTATCAAGGTGAAGCATTTAGAAGGGAACCTGCACTGTAGACAAGTCTCTTTACAGGGTAGAGTCTTTGTAAAAAGTCTGAAATGACCTTCACTGAATCATACAATGTTTCCGTTGACTTTGGTGTATAAATTGTCTTAGTTTCTAATTCATCCTCATTAGCAAGAACTCATAAAATCTGAGGCAAAAGTCCTCAGTTCCTGAGATTATCAAAGCTAATCATCTCTAAAGTATTTTAAAATAACAAAGATTGAAAGAATTTCATCAAAGTGAGATTTTTTTGCAATGTGTGTAAGGGTCCTGTGATTAGGAAATTGAAACTATTTAGGAGACCTTCGGGGGTTTGGGTTTGCTGTTTTGAACATGCCACATTTACATGGAGTCAGATGGGCAGAGCAGGCGGTGGTTCTAACTCCCTCCCAGGATGCATTTCCAAACCCAGACTGTGGTCTTTCCCAACACTTCCAGCTACTGAAGCGAGAACTGGCCGAAGGCTGATGTTGACACTCGGATGTGGCCAGAATAATGTCTGGGTCTGCATCCACTGGGTACATTAGAAGAATGCTTGAGATTACAGCAAACTAGGAAAATTGGAGGGATTTGGGGAGTCATTAGGCCTCAGGGAGCGAGGTTGTGAGAAAGGATTTCTTTGCATTTGTCCATCAGTGTTTGAGAAGTTGCTTTGTGCCTGTGACATTATTGTTAACTCAGTTAAGTGCAGCAGGCTAATTTTAATATTCCAACTATAAGTATTAATGTAAAAGTCAGAGCTCACTACAAGGTCAATAATAGCACCGTTGGGGGAAAATGATCCCATTCATGCATTTGTTTACCTTTGGCAATGTAGTTCCAAATCCACCTGTAACCTCAAAGCACTCTGTGCTCTACTTCAAAGTTGGAGAGGTTTGGATTCCCAAGAATGTCTTTACTTTGGTTATGAGGCTGACAATGTCCAACTAGCCCCTAAATGTGGTTCTGAGCTGCAGAACCGAAATTCAAGGTAAGCTTTGTTGCATATCTCATTGCTGTTCAAGAGTGAGTACTGTTTAGGTACTGAGAAGATAGGTGTTTTATGAGTCAGATGAGTTGCTTGAAAGCTTTCTTTTCAATCCATGAGATTGGTGCAAAAGAATTTAAACTTTGGTCACATCTCTTTCCCCTAATTTTCTGAGACAGCTGCATAGACTTTTTTTTTTTTTTTTTTTTGGCTTTTGGAGTTATTCTCTTGTTCCTCTTCCCCGGCCATTGCATCTGTATGCAGTTCAGAGAACAGGCTAATTATGGGGTACTGGAGAAGCAGTTGCTCAGAGAAAAGCTCTTCAAGCACTCAACTGGGAGAGCTCAACACTGTCAAGCTCGTGACCATCTCCTCATTCATGTCCGCACGTCTGCATGTGATCTGTCTTCCATTTGTTTGCAGTTGCACGAACAAACTTTTTAGAAAGGTCAACTCTAGAAATAAGTATTTTTTTCTTAAAGGACAGAGCAAGTAAAGGATTTCATGTTTACTTCTCAGGTCTTCACACTGGAAAAATAACTATACAGTGGCCAAGAAAAGAGAGGTGTTTCTTTCTTTAGCCAAGGCTTTGTGTTTTTGTCTATCCCTGCAATGGCTTAGGAGCAAGCAGCTTTAACACTCAGGGGTCAAATTCCCAAACAAGTGTAACTCCAAGTAAAGGGCTGCTAACATTCCTTGACCCAGAGATTGCTTTTGCCTGCACATCATTTTTTTTACTCCATTTCCTCATGTTAGGTAAATGGCTTGCTTCCAGAGATACTAATCCTGTGAGACCACTCTGCCCCAACCTAAATAGCGTGAACTCAGAAATGAAGCATTTACTGGGGTAGTTTACTTAAGAATCTAGTTTGGGGAAAGAAAGATGCAAAAGGACACTTTCCCCCTCTGCCTCATCCTGTTAATAGATCAGTTTAGAATCATCCAGGTTGGCAAAGATTTAAATGAGTCCTTGACTGAACTGTTGGAACTCTAGAAGAAGCTTGCTTGATACTCAGATTTGTCTTTAATCTCAAGAATCTATAGAATCCCAATGTCAAGGCTGTCCAATTAGAATTTTGGTGAGATTTCTACCTTAAGTGGATCCATGATGGTCATGAAGGTCCCACTGGGAATCCTATCTCAAAGTCTGTCCATCACAGGGTTGGGTTGGAGTCTTCCTTTGGTACTGGGGAAGTTTATTTTTCCTCAAGTCCTGTAGTTCAAAGAAGAGTCTGATTCTCCAGAAATGTTTGAAGTTGGATACCCCTCCCAAATCATCGGAGGTGGCCTAGTTTCCAGGACTTAAGGGAGAGTTGGAACAAATGACCCCATGCTTCCTGACATTCCCTTCCCCTCTCTGTTATACTCTGGATTATTCAAGACCTTGTCAGTGGCACAGACTTGGCAGAGTCACTAATAATACATCCGAGAACAGAAAGGTCTCAGACAATCCCAAGTTTCTAGTCAGAGCATATGCTTTGGAGTCAGACTGACCTGGGTTTGAGCACAAGTTTTACAGATTACTATCCATCTGACCTTAGACATACCTCTTTTGGTTTTGATTTCCTCATTTTGAAAAGGTTTAGTAATAATTGCCACCCATGAGTGATTAGGAAGGTCCTCTCTGTGCCTCAGTACAGTTATTTTCGTACAATGATGTTACTGTAGCTGTGGTCTAAAACTTTGTGTTCCTTCAGTCCTAGGAAGTTTTCTCAAATTTAAAGAACAGTTTCGTCTCTTTCACTTTCTGTCTTCTTTCTTCCAGGAGCCCCTTTTAATCACGTAACGGCTCTTCTCTATTAGGCTAATTTTCTTAACTTTTCCTTTCTTATTTTCAATCGTTTTATCCACCTTCATTCTTTTATCTTACTATAGTTTTAGCTTCCAAATATACCATATAATTTTTTATCTCTGCTATCCTATTTTCAAATTCTGAGTTTTTTCTTGATCTTTGAATGTTCCTTTTTACATTATGTTTTGTTCTTGTTTCATGGCACAAAGTTTTTTCCACCATCTTTGAAGACATTGTAGTTGACTTTTGGGGTCTTTCTCTGTTCCCACATTGTCTGACTTCTTTCTTAGGAGTTCCTTTTTCTGTTTTGTTTTGGTTTGGTTTGGTTTTTTTTTGGGGGGGGGAGAGGGCTGTCTCTCAGATGAGCATTCTTTCACTCTCTTTCACCATAGAGAGATCTGGTAGGGACCCGGCCCGGTTGTTTGTGGGGAACTCCCACCTATCACCCTCTGAAACTTTTTTCTCATAGATTCACACAGTTCCCTAGAGGGATCCTTGCCTCTCCCTAAGAGATACAGGCCTGGCTGCCAGGTTTCTAGGGGCTGTTAGGAAAAAAGATGCTAAGATGACAGTTGCCTGGTAGAGAAGAGAATCTAAGATTTTCCCTGTACCTTAGACATGCGTTTTAACAAACCTCCTATTTGACCCCTCCCTGCACTCCTGCCTTCAGGGGTAATGAGTCTCTGAGTCCTAACCTTCTTGGGATTTCTGTAGTGTGAACAGTCCTGCTCCCTCTGGTATGGGCACGTGTGTCACTTTTCCTTGGTATGTTGAGTCAGTTACCCTGTGTCCTTCTATTTTCCAGCTTCTAAAATTTTGTTGATTTCAGTGATCTGCTGATACCCACTCTCATCTCCTGACATCTTCTTTCCTGCATTCTTTTCCTTGTGGGTTTGTGCCTTTCTGTCATTTTAGTGAGTTTCCAGAAGAAAACAGGATAATCTCTGCATAAATTTGAAGTCTGTTTTAATTTGTTTACTTGTTTATATTATCTGTCTCTCCCACTTGAATATAAATTCCAAGAAGTCAGGAACCTGGTTTTGTTCATGGATATTCCCTTTGTTCAAAACTCCCTGGCATTCCACAGATGTTGAATAAATAGATGCATGAAGGTGTGCATGAATGAATGTCACGTAATGGAGATCTCTTTGCACATACCTATAGCCTAAAAAATAACAATTATCTTATCCATAATTATTTTGGTATTTGAGGAGTTAGGTAGTAAAACCAAGTTTTATGCTATTTTTGCTATTTATGGCCATTGTGGTTAAGTTAAAATCTTTAATGGGGAGTGTCAGAGATAGCTTTACCTCCCCTGAAACAACTTCTTCAAGCTCGAACTTTTCCTGATAGTGATCTTCCCATCATACCCCTTGTCATAATAGGATAGCTCTTAATTGCTGTTAAAGTAAGGTCTGCATCTGGAAGGAAGAACCTGCCTCAAGATCCCATTGTCAGGTAGAAACATTCCTGGAACTAGAGCTCGGTGCTGCTCATTTGCAATGTGACTTTTGGCCTGTCATCACTAATATTCCCTCAGTTTCCATTGTCTTGTCTGGAAACTAGGCTGTAGAGAATTGAAAGATTGATTAATTGATTTTTGAAGTTTTTTTCAGGCTCTGAAATGACATACTCTGCAGTTCTGCTAATTATAAAGCGTCTGTAAGTCATAAATAACCATCCCGAAGGCCTAGGTCTTACATTAGTGACATCCCTGTGAAAATACCCAGTCTTTTCAAATGACAAGTTGGTTGATTCATTAGATAATTAAGTATATGAACAATGACTTCTAGCTCTACATATACATCCCAGCTGTAAATCTCTGCATAAATGTATCACCATAATAAAAACCACAAAATTAAATAAATACAACCCATTATTAACCCAACTCATTATTAACAAGATTAATTATAATGGAGAAACAAGTCGTTCATGGGTAAAGACTGGCTGAAGAAGATGCAGCTTTTCCCAATCTACAAGCAAAACTTGACTCCACATCAGTGGTAGCAATCTCTCTGACCAGTTAGATAAAAATGAGAGGGACCCAGGGCAGGTATTAAGTGTAGGATCAGAGATATTAAATGGAACAACTGCAGATATGAGATGGATAGATACACAGGGTGTCCAGGGTGAGCTGGAAATCTCAGCCCAGAGTAAAGATGTAAATGCTCTGGTTCTGGAAAAATCCCAATGGTTTTAAAGGTCCTAGTACCTGCTCCTTTGTGTTACACTATTCATGTTGTGCAAATCTATAGGCCTCAGCATTTAAGTCCTGCAATGTATTACTTTGGTATTAAATGGTTTTAGATAGATATACTATTCTATCCCTCTCCATCCATGATATTGATATGAACACTAATGACCATTCATATCATAAGAATGATAAAGACCAAAAACCTAGGGGCTCTCATCGTAGCTTCAATGCCAACTTTGCTGAGTGAACTTGGTCAATTGCTGTACCTCTCTAGGCCTCTAATTCCCTAACTGATAAAATGACAGTAGGTGGGATGGATCAGATGATTCTTAAAACATATTTTTCTCATGGGATTTGAACCCAGGTCAAACATCAGTTCCGTGCACTCAGTCACTCTGCTGTGCTGCCTTCCTATCCAAAACATATTTTTGAAGTCCCTTCCTGCCTTAATTTTCTGGAATTCTGAGATAATTAGGGAATAAATAAATGAGAGGAACAAATTACAGTGCTGGTGAGATCTTCTAAAAATAATATTCTTGGGGAAATGACCCAAGAAAGGTGGCACCATGGCATTGCTTCCCACCATTTCTCTCAAGGGCTTAACTCAGGAATAAAAAGCACTACCCCATCCCATTGGGCACCTGGGCACCTGTTCATTCATTTCAGGGGGAACCATTTTTGAGGCATAGTTTTTCAATTAGAAAAACATCGTGGTTATCTTCGAAGGAAAAATAAAACTAGGTTGTTTCTCTTGTCTGCTGTTCCTTGAGCATGTCCTTTAAAATGAAAAGATCATGGCTTGGTTTTTTGTGCAGATTCTGGCCTGATTCTGCCCTTGCAACACCCACACAAGACCCAAACCATAAATTTGTGAGCCATTTGGGGAAAGCCCTAGTGGAAAGAGATGCTTTTTTGTGGCTGCGCAGGTGATTTCTAATTCAGTTTTAGGGACTCTTCATGCTACTGAGAGCCATGGATTTTAAATGACTTCATGGACTAGCTCTCCTGCAGCCAAGGAAGCGTTGCTCATTTACTACAGAAGCAAGAGAGAAGAGTTGTTGTTTTTATTTGTTTCTTTCTGCCTCCATATATTTCCCTTGACACTGTTCTAAAATGGAGGGCCAGGATTCAGAGCGGCATCTCGATCCTGGTGTGTTATCACCTCCTCAGAAACTCCCATTAGTCCTTGAGATACTGTGGCAAATTGACTGAAATTGAAATCACCTGAAATTTTTACTTCCTTTAGCTGTTCTTCACCTTCATACAATGTGTTACTTAGAATATTAACACTACCTTACAGCTTCTAGCTGCTGTGTGCTTCTAAATGATAGAAGGTGATGTCTTAATAATACATGATAGAAGATACTGTTTGCATCTGTGCAGTCTTGCTTTTTATTATACGTTTTTGGTACAGTACCTTATAGAGAGAGATGCTTACTGTTCGTTGAATGAGTGAATGAACAAAATTAGCTTAAATTATTTTTACAGAACGGTAACAACTCACTTTTTCATTTCAAAAGTGCCATCCATATACCACCTAGTAGGCCTTCATTGTCCTTTCTAGTGCCCAGGAAATGCCTAGAGGAGGGCAGATATTTAGCAAATGGTGGATGGATGGATTGGTAGATGGATGGACAGGTGAATGTGTTTTTTTGTGTAGATGGATCATGCAGGCAGCATGTGATCTCACAACCACCATGGGCGGTAAGTCAAAGAGGTATTTCCATTGTTATAACTTCCAGATCAGACACTGAGACTCTGAGGAGCCAAGGAACCTGCACAGGATTTTGGATATTGAGTGTTCAGTGTCAGGGCCCAGAATCTAAACTCCCAAGTTCTTTCTGCCATGTGAAGCAATGCTGTGTTGTACTTAAGAATACAGGCTTACACATCCTAGCTGTTTGATCTTTGACAAACTCCTTACCCTCGCTGTCCCCCAGCCTATCTGTGAACTGTGTGTTTGGCAGTGGAGGCAGGAAAAATGATAGAACCTACTTCACAAGGACTTAAGTGTGGGTTAAATGAACATATAAATGCACATATAAACTATGTGCTTATTTGGCACTTAGTTGGTGTTGGCAAATGGTAGCTGGTCCTGCTGTGCTCATGTGGCCTCTTCTTCAGAGGACAGAAAGCCAGGAAACATGGTTAATAAGGAATATGGCTGTACAGTATCTCCAGCCCAGGGCTGGGAAGAATGATACAGAGTAAAAAGATAGCACTCAGTCCATCAGTCACCCCTTCATGAGAACCTAAGACCTGCAGGAGAAGTGAACACACTGCAGTGAGCTGGATGGGGAAGGAATGATATAATTTATTCCCTTGTCTAGAGTCTCCAGATCTAGCCTGCAGTAGTAGCTGGCAGCTCCTCTACCCTGGCACCCTTGCTGGCTGTTGTGTTGGTATTACCAGGCAGACTTTTTTTAAATAAGGAAATAGGAATAACGTGGGGAAAATATCTTGTCCAAACGAGGAAGTTACTGCATAATCATGCTAAGCATTTTAGGGGATAAGCTCGGGGGCACTGAGAGAGCATACGCTGAGCTATAATGGCCTTATCACTGTTGTGCCCTCATTTTTAGAGCCTGGCACATGGTGGGCACTCAACAAATGTCTGATGAATGAGTGACTGATTTCATCTAGTTCAACACCCTTGTTTTACATGCAAAGAACCCAGTGTCACCCACCCACATAATAGTTTCTTAGGTTGAAATTCTAAAGATAATGGCAGTACCTAGAATCTTCAATAAGACTTCAGGCAATCAGTGTTGCTTACCAATCTCAGGATAAAGGAAAGGTCTCTTGAGGAGTTCTTGGCGTGAACATTTAATAGAAAAGGTGATTCCAAAAAATGGAAATGAAATATGAGGGTCAAAGGGAGGAAACACCAAGGTGAGTTTGAATCAAAGGATGAAGATTCTGAGAAAATTCGCCAGAGTAGATAAAGACTCTGAAAGAGCAAGGAACATACTCTCCTTGGTATGACTAGCCAGGTAGAAGATTCATCTCTCGTAAATCTGTGAAATACTATCTAGTAACCAGAGGTATTTCATACTACACATGATATGCTGACAGTATTCCATGAATATCACTAGAGTGACTAATACTTTGAGTTGATTTTTCCATTAGCAGTGCCAACTTAAATTGAGTTATCCTTATTCTGACAGATAATAACTAATGTTTCCATAGTCCATGAAGGTTGGCAAAACACTTTCATGTACATGGTTCGATATCTACTAATGGGGGACATTGAGGCACAGAAAGTTCATTTGACCTTCTAACCCAAATCCCAAATTCTCACTTTAGCTGAATTTGTGGTTGGCACCTACCCCCAATTTCAAGAGAACAAGTGCCAAGCCAGCAAGTCAGTGGAGTGCGTAGCCAATGCCTCTTAACCTTGAATGTTGCAAATAAGTCTCCTGGGATCTTAAAATGCAGGTCCTGATTCAGTAGGTCTGGTGCGAAGCCTGAGGGTCCAGCCTTTCTAACGAGCTAGCTCCCAGATGATGCTCATGCTGCTGGCCCATGGAGCTAGAGCACTTTTTGTTGTTGTTGTTCTTTGTGAATTGGTTATGATCTTGCCAACTAAATTTCCAGACTAAGAGTAAATGTGCCTTGAACTTTCTACAACTGGTTCATGTTCAGAGAGGGCCAGAGGCTCACTCCTTAGCAAGAGTAAAACAGCCACACCAAGAGGCAGGCACTACTGCCAAGGAGTCAAACATTTGTTTAGGGAGTCCTTAGAAATCCCTGCCCAGATTTCATTTGGTTTGGAATTCTGGTACCAAAGTATCATTTATTTTACCAAACAGGCAGGGCAAGAATGATAAAATCCTAGGAGGAAGAGGCTGAGCAGAATTCTGCATGTGACCCCACGGCAAACAAGCCTTTGGTGAGAGAAGTGATTTGTAGGCTGTCCTGTCAGTCACTTAAAGGAACCTAATCTTTGGAGGGTGGGTGGGGAGGGGTGTCGGGGCGGGGAGTCTTCTGAAGAATGGGCAGAAACAGCAGCCAATCTAGGGGGAGTTTTTAATATCCAGGACATGGGAGAGTTTGGAAAGACACAGAGAGGCCAAGAAGAAAGCACAGGATAGGGGTTCTTCAGCCTTGGCTGGCCATGAGCACCACCGGCACCTGAAAGTCATCTGAAAGTACGAGTACTCCATCCCCCCCACCGGCACTTTCAATTACTTGGTCTGGGGTGGGACCTGGGCACCAGGAATTTTTTTGAGCCTCCAGAGGTCAAATGTACAGCCATGGTTGATGAGAACCACTAGCCTAAGACAAAAATGTGGTAAATGTGACAAAAATGTCTGAGAATGGGGGTGGAATGAAGAGACTATAACGCTATATGCATAGGGCCAGTTTTCACTCATTGTAATGTTCTCTTTTGTAAAATCTCTTTGAACCTGCTTTGGCAAATACTGACCCAGTGCTCCTGGGGAAACACAGAGCTGGGGTCCTGAAAGCCTCTCCAGTCACAATACTCTCATGTGCTGATCGGCGCATAAGTGTGTGCGTGTGTTTAAAGAAATCTTACTTAATACATATTGTTGATGTATTAACATTGAACTCTGCCAACAGCCCCATAACTTGTTCCTGAAGAAAGCTTATCTGGTACATATTTTTTCCTCCATAAAGCACATCACATCACAGCCTTCCTGCATTTAGAAACACTAGCCAGCATCTCGGCACTATGCTTGGGGGTAATAAAAAAAAACAAAACAAGAACACCAACTTTTTTTTTTCAAATGGTGCTAACCATACCTTAAAACTCCACTTGTTTACAGTATGAGAGTTGACCCAGGGGGCAAAGCAACACCTGTTTGACCTCAGTTGGGAAAATGCGTGTCAGCTGCTCACACTTTTTTTTTTTGCCTCTGTGCACATATCCATGAAAGACCATGAGAGTGCTTCGGGCATTGATTTGGGGATTACAAATAAATTCTAGCAAGAAGGTGAATTTACAGACACGGAATCTGTGAATAATGGGCTCAGCAGTATATGAGATATAATAGAGGAACATACACACTCTTTGGTTTATATGACCGGGGCAGGGAGACCCAGAAATAGATGAGGTGCAAAGGGAGTTGACCTACAGTTCCACACGGGCCATGAGGACTCAGCCCAGGCCCTCTGCTGGTCCTCTTGGCCTGTGCGCTACTGGATCCGAAGACCCTCAACCCCCCACCTCCACCTCATAGCCAACAAGAAATGAATGTGCTTCAATTCCTGTCCTTAAAGTAGACGGTCCTGGGGGCTGAATTCTGCCAGGAACTTCATGCTTGCAGTGTTGCTGGAAATCTTTTATAGTAAGGCTGATTTATAATACCCAAGTAGATGAGTTGAGAGCAATTATGTAAAGGCTATTTCTCTGGGGTAGAGAAGAGCGGTATGGTTTAAATGAAAAATGCAGTGCCAAGTCAAAAATTCAAATCATTATGTGTAATTACAGATCACAGTAAATCAATTTTACAAACACAGAACCAGTCTTACCGTGTTCCAACACCCACAGGATCGGGTTGTGATGGTGTAGGATTCGGGAAGAGGCTGAAGGTGAAGTGAAAGCGGGAACTGGGCTGTGTGAAGCCTCGTGGCTTGTCTTGAATCACATGGTGATTCAATCAAACATAATTAAGAAGCCAGGAGAGCCTAAACCATCCAATTTCTCTTAATTAACAAAAAAAAAAATTGTCTAATTAACAGTGTGAGCCCAAATTGTCGTTTTGTTGAATGGTCATTTGTGTGTATTGTTACATTTGACATTTAGATTGAATGCTTTAATGAAAACAAGAACCAATTCCCTAATCAGTAAATTGCCCTGTTAGCTGAGAATCTCTGGTTCTCATTCTTTGATCAAGGAGCTAAGTTAAGAATTAGTCAGGACTACATAATTTCTCTATTTATAACCCTCTCCTAACACTGAAAAGGAAAGAAAAGAGATTGTTGTGTGATCAAGGCCAAGTTCAGAGTTTCATGCTCAGAAAATGCTGGCACCACTCAAGCGTTTGCCTGGTGCTGAGTTGAGACCCTGATGAGCAGTAGGATTTGTGCATCTCCTAATGATGCCGGGACTGGCCTGATCGGTGCCCTTGCACTTCAGAGCCACCTTGCCTGCTTATCTGGGAGCTTTTAAGCTCCAGTGGCAGTGAAGACTTGGCCTGTAGTTCTGCTCAAGACAGTAGTAGACAAGGTTTTAAAATATCCCTTGTTGGGCCTTTTCAAGTGTTTGGCCTGCTTTTCCTCTGCAAAATGTAGCTGTTAGTGGTGTCAAGTTGTAAAAAAGATACCTTGATGATTTTTTACTGATTCTGGCCATGGCTTTGGGACTGACGCTCCAAGAGGAGTTTGGCTGCTCAGCCATGAAATCTTGGCTGTTCACAGTTCGAAAGTCAGATTGTCTTACTGGTCCTTACACCCAGCCGGCCGGGAGTTGTTAGACACAGGGCAGACGCTGCACTGTGTACGCCTGAGAAGCCCTTCCTGGGGAGGCACGCGAGTTGAAGTAACTGCAGTTACATTTTAGAGTTAACCTTTGAAAAAGAGGTAGGAGGGAAGTTGTTTTTTTTTTTTTAAACAAACGTCTATCTTTCTGAACTTCTCTGTTTACTCTTCCTTAACCAGTGACCCGATCATTCTTATTGAATATTTAAATGGGTAGTTTGTTGGAAAACTAAAAAGGAAAGCACTTAAGTCCACTCCTGGCCACTTGCTTGACTCAGTTGTTTTTTTTATATTAACAACATGATTCAAATTCTGCAGTTCATTCTAAACTCATTTCTGGACATCACTTTCTATATAAGTCGAAATTCCATGGGAAATTCCATCCCACATACTAAGAGTTAAGCAAATATATTTAATATAGATATGAAAAAATATATATAATACAGGAAAGAAGTTAACCCAATATGCAGGAACTTTAGAAATATCTGCCCTGATCCATTGAATTGGCTTAAAACCTGCTTCAGTGATATCTGATTACTTCCATAATTGATGTTATGGTTTCGATAGAATGCACTGAGAGGACTTGGAAGTTTCTTTTTTGAAGTGCTTAATTTGAAGGAAACCTGTAAGATTCTACTGATTTCTCCAAGATGTATATATTGGCTTCTTTTCTGACTTATTTCATAAATAATGACAATGTAAAGTCAAAAAGTGGTTATCTAAAATAGATTTCCCACTGGATGACACCCAGTTTTGCCATTATGGAAACTGACGAAAGAGGTTAAATGAAATGTACCAAAGATTAATGCAGCAGTAAAAGTCTGCCAAAAGCATTCTAATTTACTTCTTAAAAGTCCAAATGTTTAAGTGATAATGTGAAGGCAGAAACACACATCTCTCTGCTCTGCCCAGAGGGTGAGCCCTCTATGAGTCGTGAGAGCTGACACCAGTGACCAGGACTCATATTATTGGAAAAGCTTCTCAAGAGGCTTTTCCCTGCATCAGAATTCCTTCATTTCAATGCTGTATGGAAATGAGGTTTAATGGGAGGAAAGCATTTGGCTGTGTGTGTTTGTCAATCTCGTGTGACGTTCTTCGCAAATTCCTCTTCTGTGTTTTGTGGCAAAGGCAAGTGTATACTTTCTCTGCATAGTGTGGCTTCCTCCTTGGACTTGTGGGGAACATCCTGTCCATCAACCACATCTTTGCTTTGTAGCATGTCCTCTCTCTTCTTACCCCAAAATGAGGTGGAGTCTGAAGTTATTTGGGGGAAATCATCTTCTGGTGTCCAGATGTTGCGAGCTCTGGTTTTCCAAGGCTTTGGATAAGAAGCAGAGAGCAAGCATGCAGAGTTGAGGCTCATAACCTTCCAGATTTGCTTTTAATCTATTCCCTGAAGCAATGATGGCACAGCATGTTAACTTTAACCTTAGTAATTAATACTCCCCCTGCCCCACCCCCTGACACAAATCTGTACTTGGCCATAAATGTGACTGGTGTCATTTTGTCTTTTTTTTTTTTTTTTCTGCATGATGTCACTGATCAAATACTCTGGTTTTGTTTTTTGTTTGTTTGGTTTTTTTTTTTTTTAATGTGTTTTTGCAGGACTATTAATCTTTTCTTCCCCAAAGATTCCTACCACAGGGCTTCAGATTACTGGTTGTGGCACCACAAAAACCAACTAAAGAAGAGGACCCCAGGGTCTAATGTTTCACCACTGCACCTTGCTAAAATGTTGGCTTTTTTTTTTAAGCAAGTACCTGGAACATCATATAAGTGGGGTTAGCAGCGCTCTTTTCAAAATGGAAACCCTGCAATAGCAACTCCTTAGCTGCTCTGAAATCAGTGCCCTCAGAAGAAGTGCCTGGGATGGCACCGAAACACGCCTGCCGCGCAGGCCTAAACCTGGAGGAGGACAGAAACATCCCCCAAAAGCTTTGAAACTAGACCCTTTTTGTCGCTGGCAATGGGTTGAGCTTTTCGTCTTTTAGCTGGACGATCTCAACCACCCCCCACAGCAAACTTAAGAATCTTATATTGTGAGCCCTCAAATTGGTGTGTTCAGCCAAAGTTCTGCTGGTACTTCTGACTTTCTTTTGGGAGTAGGTCTAAAAAACATTGCTGAAGCAACAGACGGAGACTATTCCCTGTTAATACAGGAAAGAAATCCTAATTTATTTCAGGAAAGAAAATCTAAGTCAATCTTTTAAAATAACATGCAAATGTTTGTTCTCCTCATTCTACTTTTTTAAAACCATAAATTAGGAAGAGTTATTTTCATAAAGTTTAGTTGTGGTAACCATTGGCTGGCATTCTGGCATATGAACATCAACAATTCAAGAAATCAGCAAAGTACAAGTTTTTCTGTGAGGATAACTTTCTCAGAAGTGGGGAGACTAGCTTAGGAAGTTAAAAAGATTCAAACTGGAAATCATTTCTGCAGCTGAACTTATAAGGGTTTCGTGATGGTGCAGAACCCAGCTGTCTTGGGCTGGGAAGACAGGTTATTTGGTTTGATGAAAGAGGTGACATTAGGAGTATGGGAATATTTAATGTCCTTATTCAGAAGAAAGCCAACCATCCTGAAAAGTCTTTTCCTGAATCTTATTTCAATAATTAAAAATTGAGACAAAGTCAAGCTTGGTCAAAAGAAATGGGAAAGAAATCTGATTTCCATGCTTCCAAAAAAAAACACTTAAAAGGACAGAACTCTCTGAGCCAGGTATTGTATTTTCTGCAAAAGAGGCATTGAATGGATTCTTATAAAGATGCTTGGAGATGAAAAAGAAATCATAGGATGAGATGAGGTCAGAGAAGTTAGACGGTCCTGAATGGGGTGACTACATGTTTTAACCGATTCTATAACCCCTGAACTTGTATCACAACGCTTAGCTGCTGAAGCAAGATTATTTTTAGCTACTTATCCTATTTCAACTGGATGTATTCAATATTATTATGGTTGGTTCACTTGAATTTATAAATATTCCCCAAATTACAATATTCTATTGGCATATGTGTGCATGTATGTGTGCATACATACATATGTGTACCAGCCTGAAATTCTCGCAGAAATTTCTAAATATATGAGAAATATTTAGTCAATCCTATACCCAGTTAAGGTTTAGCTTCATTTCTTCAAGAGCAAAAGAGGCACAATTTGCTCCCCTGGGTAATCTTTAGTGTGATTTTCAATATAATGAATCCACCCCGAAACTTGGTGTTACACCCCACCCGACCATTATAAAGTCCTAAATGCAGTAGAAATTTAGGACCTCACTTCGGCTGGGATGTGCCAATTTCTAATCTATTGGCACATCCCAGCCAAAGTTACTTAGCTCTGCAGCCTTTGTATATGACGTTGGTGCAGCTAGGCCTGAATGAAGCACTAGCCGCTGTCTGGTAGCTGGTAATCAGCAAGTCGGCCTCTAGCTAGAGCGGTTCTGGGGCAGATAACAGTAGTGCTGAAAAACTGCTCAGAAGTCTGTTTTCGCTACTCTCCCCTCCATGCAAAGGAAAGAATTTTTTTTTATTTTACTTTTGCCTGATTATCTATTTCTCTTTCTCTCTCCACTTCAGATGAGTTGTTAGTTAAAACAAGAAAAGGAGCCGTGGGTCAGTCCTCCCTACTCTGCTGCTAGCCACCACCTCATTCATCTCACAACTGTGTGCCTGTTTTCTTGCACTCATTCTGCCCGTGGCATTTTTTTTTTTACTTTCTGCCACTTTATGCCAAAGTATTCCAGAAGACCAAGGAACACTAAAATCGACCTCATAGTCACTGTTACCTCTACCTCTGTCTTCACCCCAAAGCAGCACTGTTGGCAGGTCACCTGCCTCCTCCAGTCAACTTCCTATAGGGAGACCAGCCTATCCTGTCCTGGCCTTTAGCTGCCTTTGGAGAAACAAGGCATTTGCCCAGCACGACTTTGATTTATGTGTGACATCATCCTGGCTCTAAAGCCCTGGGCCTCTCTGCAAATGAGGCGCTTAGATGGAGGCATTTACTTGGTTGCCATGGCAGTTGACTCTTAAGGAGACATTTCTGAGTTCGGTGCCAGCTGTGGGAGTCTGTATGCTATAGATGGGGGGGACCTTTCGTAGTAAGCCTTTGGGAAAGGACTCTGGCCCTGACACTCTGGTATCATTGATTTTTTATCAGAGGCAGAAGCCATGTTGTATCATGGTTATGTCATATTCCCTGTGATTTCAGCTAAGCTTGGGAATATATGAAGAACTGGTGTAGGTTTCTGTGGGTAAATCCCTCTAAGTCCTGTAAGGTAGGTAAACATTTAGTTCCATTCTAATTAGCTGATGGAGTCCTTGGATACCAACAGCCTCCCCAAGGATATCCATCCATGGGAGAGAGTATGGATTTTAAGAAAACTTTAGGCCTAAAGAAGTGAATTTGTTAGTAGAATTCAGCTGATATATGTGTGGTATTGTCTCAGCATCCAAAGCTGGGGACCCTCTCAGCAGTGTTGCTGCGATGGCTACCATGCAAGACCACTCCTAACCAGGCCAAGTCCGAGGCTTCTGCCAGCTCCGAGCTGTGTGTCTCTGGCAGGGCCTGTTTCTATGGTTTTGGACTCACCTAATTCTGTGAAGGAGACCCCTCATTTCCATTTGGGGCACACCTGCCTGGTACTATTCAGAGCATCAGCCAGATATTCTGAAATGGCTGCAGAGGTATCAGCAAGCAAAGACACCTAAGCTAGAACATTCCAGCATGAGGGGCAACCCTAAAGAAGTCTGCCCAACTTTACATAAATACTTAGACAAGCATGAAATGGATTTTTTGGATGCCTGCCTTTTCCTATTGGCTTCTGTCTTCATTTTTGCTGCTGCTTCCTTTTCATTTTTCTTTTTCTGCATTTTTCTTCCTTTTTCTCTTGCTAATTCTGATCTAACCAGGTAGTAATGCATTTTCCAGGGAGCCCTTTAAATAGTTTCTTCCCTAGTCTCTTTAGTGGAAAGGTAAGCAATTTCAACCTGTGATGGTCAGTTTTTTAAAAACACTATTCCCTTGGCATATTTTAAAATTAGATGATAGTTTCTTGCCTTTGATAGAATCTACCCAAAATAGGAATTTCTCAGGTTACAGATGCTAAGCTTGGCCGCCCCATGTTTTCCTCCCTTTCTGTTAATAGAGATGTTTCTCGTCTTTCTGATGTCCTCTTCACACACGAAGCTGCCCTTTTGGTGACATGAAGCCAAATGGAAACTGACAACAGGGGCGTGAGTTCTGACCCTGGTGCTCTCGGCATCTGGTAATGCCAGCCCATGAGCAGCCTAACCCACACCACCTCTGCCCCAAACACACTTTTTGGAAAAACCAGCGTTTGGGCTCTGGTCTCGATCTTTTTAGGTGGCAGCAAGGTACTCTGCTGCTCAGCTCTTCATGCGGGTGCTGCTCCCCAGAAGTGCAGCTTAACATAAAGCAGAACTTCTTACTTTGGGATGTCAGGGCTGCTTATTAAAAAAAAAAACATAGTAAGATCATCACCAGCAGAGAAATACCTGTCCGGACTTGGGACAACGAATACCTCATTGGAGGGGGTAGAACCTGAGGTGGAATTTAATGGCTTCCCTGAAAAATGTTTCAAAATGCACGTGGCTGGAGTCCATGTTAGTACTACCGCAGTGAAAATAAACTGGACCGGTCAGGAACCAGTGCTGAGAGAACGTTATGAATAGACTTATTTTGTAAAGTTGTCACTTTACACGCCCAGAAAAACCAACCAAGGGTAACGTCGGCTCCCTCGGCATTGATTTTGGTTCAGCCCTTCCCTTGAATGACCTCAGTTTAATTTGGCTAGTTATGTGAGTTTTGTTGCTTTTTCCTAGTTTTCTGGAAAATAAATTAAAAACGGGGGCTAAGCAGTTGTTACCCACTGTGAGGAAGGGCTGAGCGTGCTGGTCAAAAACATTTGCAGCTCACTGCGAGTACCCCACTGGCTTCTGAATGAAAGCCTTGTTACCTGGAAGTGTTTTCAAGATCCAGTTTGGCCTCAACCTGTGAAGCCAAGGGAAGAATCGGCCCTTTCATGCCCAGCTGGTACCCCGCGCCCTGAGGCCAGTGTGAGCAGGGGCCCTCTCGGAGGCTGCACCACCTCCAGAGGTGATAGCTCCCCAGACTCCTGCGTGGTCCCCCTTCTTCTAATTCAGCCTAGCAGAGATCCCAGGTGGTGCCCAGCCTGCCTGCTTGTCCTTCAAGAAGTCCTCCCTAACAACATGGGTAATGCCAGTGTTCATGTGGGTTTTTTTTTTTTAATTTGACCAGCACAAGTTCTTTTCACTCTTGGCACACGTCCACTTTGCCAAGCTGTCAAGCCTCACCTGATTTATGGGCCCATTGCTACGAGTCCTGATTACTAGCATTAGAACGAAAACCAGATCCCCACTCGCAAAGGCTAAGGCCAGATGTGTGGACTCTCAGGGTGTCACCCTTTTGGAGACACCCAACCCACGGAGAGGTCCAGACAGCATCCTTTTCAATCATCCAAAGGGAAGGACACTGCCAGGCCTGTATTCAACCCATGTGAGCCCTGACAGAGTCGTGAGACAGTCACCGGCGTCTCTCAGGGTAAAGAGGTATTGTTGGGTTCTTCTGTGGCCCAGGCTAAAGGGGGGGGAATAACCTATTTCATTTTATTTTTTTTTTCCAGTTCTCTCAGGCCAGGCACACCACAGCCCTTTGAAACGATCTGTGTCCCTTACCCCACCCATGAATGTGCCAAACCAGCCTCTAGGACATGGATGGATGTCTCATGAGGACTTACGAGCTAGAGGACCCCAGTGCCTCCCATCCGATCATGCCCCCCTGTCTCCACAAAGCAGTGTAGCCTCTTCAGGAAGTGGTGGGAGTGAACACTTAGAAGATCAGACCACTGCTCGTAACACATTCCAAGAAGAAGGTAGTGGTATGAAAGGTGAGTGACAAAACGAGAAACCACTGGAACACAGTCCCTCCCTTTACTTGCAGTCAGAGGGTAAAAAGAAGAGGTAGGCAGCAAGAGAAGAGTGCCCCATCCCTTCCCCAGTCTCATGGGTTGCCCTGTCCCTCGCAGAGCTCCAGGGCTGACTGTGGCCGAAAGGCCGCTTGCCAAAACCTAGGAATCAGGAACCGGATCGGGAGAGGTCAATGCCCTCTCTCTTTTTTTTTTTCCTTTATGCCTGGCTTGCAGGCAATTAAATGAGTCACAGCTCACAGTGATAGGATCTACTGTTTGCTCGTAACTTCCACAGTGGACCCCATGTGTAAGGAAGCTGAACTACTCCAGCCTTCTAACTCCTTGCCACAGCCAGGGAACTGTCAATAATTTAGCAAAAGAAACCACAGGATCTTTTTTTAAATCTCTGTTAATGCGGAACCATAGTAGTGCTTCCTTTCTCTCTCCCTTTTTCTTTGATAGCCAAAGAAACCTTTAAACCCTGTCTCTGCATCTGTTTAAGGGACTAGAAAATACCATTGAGATTCTCTGACAGTGTTATAAGCCTGACAAAAGATTTGCATATAGGTGATAAAAGGCCTTTTGTGCAGCATAAATAAATGTTCCTACATTGCCCAATAAATCTGTCCTCTACGAAAGATACTCATCAGGAGACAGAGCTTTCCAAATTGCCCATGAAAGCTTCAAAGAGGATACATGCGTTCTGTATTTTTAGACTCCAGTTGTTGAAGGACTGGGAAGTTCTTAGGGAAAGACGCTCATCAGAGACACACTAATAACAATCTTAGATGGAGAAACAATAGCCAGCCATGCTTCGGGGACCACAACGCTGAGGGGAGGAGAGAGCCCTGTTTGCTGGCATTAATAGCCCTGAGGTTTTGCTCCTTCTGATCTTTGCTTGGATCTGTTGACATAGGAGGCTCTGTGTCCTGCTCGCTCCCCTCCACAGAAGCCTGGCACAGAAAGATGCCCGTGATTGCCCAGGTGCCAGTTTAGGCGAGTACTAAGCTGACCATGAAGCTAATCGACGAGGGGTGCAGCTGATTTGCAGCCGTTTCCCTGCTATACTCCTTGAACCTTCTCCTCAGTGACTTACACCTGCGTCCTCCCCACTCCACGCCATCCCACCCCATCCGTGATGGGCCTGTGCTGAGCGCCCCCAGTGTGTGGGCTGTGTTTTGATGTTTCGCTGTGGTGAGACAAATGGGTCTCTGTGGGAATTGGACAGGCAACCCAAACAATGGAGGGGATGGGTGTCACTGTCATAGTTTTGAGGGGACTGTGTCCTGATTTTGGAGGCCTGGGAAAACCCAGTCCTGAGGGTGTGCTGCAGGGTTGTGTGCGCCCACTGCTGAGCCCAGGTGATGGTAAGCAGGTTGAGTGCTTTAGGTCAGCTGGGCATCTGTGAGTGGGGCATCGGAGTACCTGAGGGACTTCAGGGCAGACAGAAGTCGCTCTGGACTAGCTTCTTTCTGGTAAGGGGAATAACTGGATGGCATCTTTCTAAGAAAGTGCCTGCTAGTTGGTAACTATGGGAAGGAGACCTTGGCCTTTCTTTGCCTGAAAGAGCAGGAAGCATCCTCAAGAAAGGCTGTTCACCAGGAGACAGACCCTCCCAGAGAGGAATGCTGGCCCCACTGTCTGGTGTCTGGAGGGCTGTAGGTTGGTTTTCTTTTTTTCCTCCTTTTTCTTGCTTTGCTTTGTTTCCTTTTTTGAAAATGTGAGGTCTCGGTTATACTTTAGACAGTCCCCCAAAATAGGTAGAGTGTGCTCATTGTATGCTGGCATTATGAAGCAGGAAATGAATAAAGATCAGGTTTTTAATGAAAAATGAATGAGAGAAAAGTTAAACAAATGTCCTATCCCTGCTTGGAATAAAAGCCAAGATACTCCAAAGTTCAAGGAAAATCCCATCAGCTTCCTTCCTTTAAATTTGATAAGAATTGTTTCCTCAGAGTTCCTTCAACCAGCAGATGACAAAGACAGGTTCTTGTATTTTCTTTATAAACCCAAAGGACTGTAGTCAGAAAACAGGTTCTTCGGTGACTGGACAAAACGGAGGCCTTCTTTAATGAATATCCACCTTCTACTAACCTATGGAACCATCCTACTCCCACAGAATAGGATTGCGATTCAAAGTATAGAGTCCTTTGTAAACAGAAGGACAAAAGGTAATTGAAGGAAGGGGCATGATAGATGATGAAGGATTCTATTTGTGGGAAAAGTTTATTTGCACTTTAGCAGTTGATCAAGCAGTAGAAATGTCCACACCTGAAAATAATAGCATTGCAGAATGCCAGGGGTCTGTCATTGTTCAACCCGAATGTTCCCGCCCGCCCCAGCCCTGTCCGGAGATGCCTTTGAGAGATGACCACTGCTAAGGACTCCAACCATCAAAGACTCTCCCGAGTGGCCTCCCAGAAGAGGCTTCTGTGGGAGCAGCCCCTAAGAAGACTATCCCAAGCATGTGTCATTTGGTTCCCAAATCCAAGAGCAGATGCTGGTTTACTTTCCAAATCAATTCATACTTTCTTGAGAAATGAAGTAGGAAATCAAACGAAGTGCTTTGAGAAAGAGCCAGCTCTTCCTCATGGATCCTCAGCTCTCTCCTTCTTGTGACCAGACGCTGTGGCAGAGATGTCAGCCCTATTAAGCTGCTTAAGCTACTTGCTGGTCCATCTCAGGATGCCATCATCTAATTGCTATTTTTCTAACTTTTAGACGCCCAGTTTACGAGAACCACAAGGAATCTGTAGTCGAATCTGGAGGAGTTCCAACTCTCCAGGGGATGCATGTCAGCCCTCACTAGCACCTTGGGAAAAGAATACAAAGTCACCATAATTGAGCTTAATTTAGTGTGAATTCATCTTTCTTGCCAACAGCTGTGCATACCTTGTTGCAGCACTGTTCTTCCATCCTCCCTTTCGTCCACACAGACTAGCCAGGTGTGGCTATGATTGTCCCTTAGGAATGTACCTGTTGGGTCAAGAGTGTGAAATCAAGCTCAGGGCCCAGCATTCTTGTGCTTTTGATTTTTCACAAACATCGATCTCATCGTCTTGTTCTGATGTCAGCGCTCCCTGCCAGGATCGTCACTAAATTCTCTCCCAAGTTAGACCAACATCTGCTCTTGGAGGTTTGATGTTGTCTGCTTGCTCAGCTTTGTTTTTCATTTTAGAGTAAATTCCCACCGTGATGGTTCAAGTCAGCTCCAAAGCACAGACCCAGTGGGGCAGGGATCTCAGACTAGTATCTCGGGCTACAGGAAAAATGGAGCCAGCTACATAACTAGAAATTAATGCAAGAGAAGTGGGAAATCTAAGGGGACTATGAAAACTCCCCCTGTAACCTGCCCTGTGCAGGAAGCTGGTTATACATGTTTCACTAAATAATGTTGGCTGTGCGTTCTAAATTCACTTGTTCTTGTTCTTTTAAGAAATTTCCTTGTGACTTATCCAGAGGAAATTCTTGATTCTGAGTCAATACTCAGTTATTATAATATAATATCCTTCCTTCAGCATCACATGAATGCAGTATGCTTTTACCTCTTTTCTCATACAAAATCTTTAGGTAGCCAGGTGGAAAAAAAGACATTCCCATAATTTCCTGGAAGGAAGCGAAAATAGAGAAAACCAGAAGTCCCTTGGTGCGAGAAGTACATTGCCTTTCATATTTAGCATTGTGTCCTCAAAGTTGGTATAGAAACCTTAAAGATTTACCAGAAAGCCAGGGCTATTGGTGAGTGACGTGTCCATGTTACCTGCGAGAAGAAAGTAGACATTAACAGGTTTCATTTTTGTCTCATTTAAGTCAGTTGATTTTTTTTTTCTGCACCTGCTGATGGAGGCTTTGGACTAGCAATTGGGAGACAGAGAGATTGTTCCTGCCTTGAGGCACACATGTCACATGAGCAACAAACACGTACCTGATGGAAGTGGACAGTGGTGCAAATATCTGGTCTTGGAGACAAGACACTGAGCAGATCCCTAATTCAGAGTGGAGGGAAGTTCAGATAAATTCTTGGAGGAAGAGAGAACTCAGAACATGATGACAAGTGAAATATCTCGGGAGAGGGAAGGGCATTCGATGCAGAGGGAGCGGCAAGTGTGACAACATGGGAAGGAAGAGGCTGGGTCAAGTGCAGTCTCAGTTGTGTATGTTTAAGGCACATGGGCAAGGGTTCTGGAGCGGGAAAAATCAGATGCTAGAATTTGCAAGGGATTAGTGCTTTTATCCTGATGTTGGTAGAAGCTGCTGAAGGAATTTAGTAGAATAATGTGCTTAGATTTTCATATTAGAGTAGGATGCTGGGAGCAGTGTGGGGGAAAAGTCACTAAGGGGGGGAGCTGGGAGCTCTGAAATTGAAGACCAGCTGAGAGGTAGAAGACATTTCAGTAATTGAAGGTGGACCGAGGCAAACTGCAGTGAGAATGGACAAAGGGGTGTATCCACAGGACTTTTGTGAGGTAGTATTGAGAGAGCTCTGAATCGAAATACACTGATGGAATACAGATGATGGAGTAGGAGGAATTCAGGACAATATCCAGGTTTCTTCCTGAGATAGCTGCATAGCCTGTGGTGTCATCGGCAGCAACGGGTCTACAGAAGAAGAAACAGATTGGTGGGACCATGTGGGGCCTGGTGAGTGCACGTGGGGACCTGCAGAGCCCGCAGTGGAGGTGAATGTTCGGTTCCCCACACACCTCTCAGAGCCTGCTTCCTCCTCGCCCACACCCTGGAAGTTTCTTGCCTACCTGCTGTAAAGTTCTTGTTGGGGACTCCATTCCAGATTTCTGGCTGGTAAAAAACATAACTCAGCACCCTTAGGAGTGAGGTGCTCAATTCTCATTGCAATTGTGTGATGAGAGTGGAGACTGGGGGTCTGTTTCGCTCAACATGAGCTTCAGCCTTCTCCCCACAAGGAATGAACATTGACTGGGTGTACTTATGATGTGTGGCATTGTTAGTCCAAAAATGGAGCAGTAACTGCAACAGTCAAATTGATTGTACATAGGCCTGAGAAAGGGAAAAGACAGAAACCTTTGCCTCCACAGGAACCTTGGTAGAAACATAGTAATTAAAAATAGAAAGGACCAGTGATGGTGAAAAATGCTCCCTTTGCCTTTTCTAAGGAGTCTTTCTTAGAGGAAACTTTCGTAAACATTCTTCCCATAGCAAAGGGACTGTATTGCCTCTGCTGAAATAGCTGATTTGGGATTTTGAGTTATTTTGAAAACACAGAACTTTGAACCTCAGACTCTCTTAATGAGATTAGGATAATTGAGAAGAGTGGTCTTTTTTAAGAAAAAGGAAAAAAGGAACCCATCCGAAACCTTTGTCAGAACGGCTGTGAAGACAGTGTTTCTGAGGCGCTCCTGATGTCTGGGAGTGACACATCTCCAGATGTAGCTGGACACTTGTCCGCGTGGCTGTCATGGGAACAAAGCATTGTTTTCTGAAGGACCTTACGCTGCCTTCCATTCACTTAACAGTCAGTATTTAGCAAATCTGCTTCATTTTCTCTCTTCCCAGATGCCAGCATATGACCTGCATTCATAAGTCCTGATGGACTCAGACTACTGCTAATTCTCCTATGACAGGCTGAGGGTCCTCATATCTTTGAAAAGCAAATCCCCAGGATTTCCCCACATTCTGAAAGTCCACAAGACTGGTAACTGCCGTTTCCTCCCAAGCGCGTGTGTTCAGCTGACATACCTTAAGGCCTGTGCAGGCACTCAGAGAGATGCTTTGATGTGGAGCCCAGCCCCAATGTTGTGAGGTGAAGCAGGCCAAGGGCAACACAGCACTTAGCAGTCTCATAGCCAGTAGAAACCATGAGGAGATACTTAGTCCTTCTGTTTATATATAACCCTTCTTGTGGGTATTTTACCCCAAACCAGGCCATCTCTGAGCTTTCTGAGCTCCACACCTGCCATGGCCCCCATGGGCATGGAACCCCCCCTCTGGAAGCCACCATGAACACCCCCCAACACAGGTGAGCATCTCACTGCTCCCCGGGGACCAAGCACCTTCTTTCTTTTGCTCAGAGGCTAGAAAACAATTGGGCTGTGCAGTCTGCTCTGGTCAAAAATAAAGGCAGTTTTCTTCATCTGGATCACATTGCTGGAGTCTTGCTCTATGTTTTTGAAAGAAGGGTTTAACATTGAAGGGTTAGTCTCTTCTTACCCCTCGGTTGGTTCCTCTTCTCTACCTCAAAGACCCCTCTTGGGGATAGAGGGGAGATAAGCCTGACTGCAGCGAACGGGAGAGCTCTTCCCTCTGCAGGTACCACAGCCACCCAGGTGAGCCTTCCTTTGGAGACGAAGCTGCTCTGGTTTCTTGCTCCTCTCCCTGCCCTCTCTGCTTCTTCCGCACTGGGCTTTTGAGCAACACTGATCTGGCTTTCTTTTGTGTGGGGCCTCTGTGTTTGTGGGTCAGCTGCTGCCCAGCCTGTTGCCTTGACTTATTTGCAGTCATGCCCACAGCAGCATTCGAGAAAAGCTGCCTGAGTTCTAGTTGGAGCCCAGCTTGGATGTGTTGAACACACCACAAAGCCTCTCTGTGGTTGACGTGTCCAAACTCTAAATGGGCAATGGAAATCAACATAATTGGAAATTTGATTCCAATGGTAAAGACCAATATATAACAGATAAAAGGTGGGTGTGGCACTATTTATCTAAAGCACCGTGGATTGGGGCCAGACCTGGATGTGTCTCCTTGAAGGATGGAGTTTTGGCACGGACTTGCACATGATGGTGGCTCATTTTTCCAGAAACCTTCTTTGGCCTTCTTTGTTTCCCTCATGGCTTCTCTTCTACACTTTCCCCTAAAAGTTGGCACTTCAGGTCTCCACCTTGGGTATAGGGTTTTCCCCTATCCTCACTCTCACCCTTCCTGAGTGATCTGAACTACGACCACCAACACAACTGACAAGGAAAGTTGTCCCAGCCAAGACCTCTATTTGGAGGTCTTGACCAACTGATTTCTCCATCTGGATGACCCACAGCTCACCTAATGTGGAGTTACCATCTCTTTCTTCTTTTCACCCCAAACCTGCCGCTCCTCTGTATTTTCTGTGTCACCAAACTTGAATCAGAGGAATCATCTTGGATTTTTATCCTTCTCTTACTTCCTGTCATTCTCCGATCCCCAAGTACTGCTGATTTCTAGTCTTTGCTTCTCCTCTACCTCTGTCCACCAAGCCTACCAAGAGCTTCTTGAACTTGTCACCCGGCCCTCCATTCTTACTATCCTCCAGTCCAGCTTTTATACCAACAGCCATTATCTTTCTAACATTGTCATCTGATTGTGCCTCTACTGCTCAGATTTCAAATTTCTCATCACTCACAAGATGGTTTACTCTTTGTTTCAGCATCACAGATGACAATCATCTGGCCCCTACCTTGTTGTGATTTTTCTCTATTATTCACCCAAGTGTTTGCTTGATCTGAATGCTCTCTTAGCTCTGTGTTTTATGTATACACTGTTCCTGCTTCCTCAATATGCTTTTCCCAGTGGCTCCAAGGTTGTTGCTACTCTGGAGCAATCCTGTACTTTGCAAGGCAAATCAAAAATACTTGTTGTTCTGGTCCCTCTAGAACTTTGAGTAGACTTAGCACTTGCCCTGCAGCTGTTATAATTTTGTGTGTGTCAGCATTCTGTATGGATTCAAAGTTCCCTGATAGAAGGAACGTATTTTCACAAAGCGTGACCCCCTAGTGAACATTCAGTAAGTGTTGAGGGCACAAATATCAGGATGCCCAGACTTGACAAAAAGTCAGCCCAGCATATAGCAAAGGCATCTTTATCTTTCTCACACTACACAGCAGAGTGACTTCCCGGTCTAGGACCTTCATCAGAGAGGACCCTGAGGAGGTGGTAGTGACTGTGAGCCAGACAGAGCTGGGGGCCCAGCAGGCATATATGCCTTCAGTCATGCATCAACTCCTTTCGGAAATAAATCCGCTTCTCCCCTGCTTGTCTGTGTCTCCTACCCATCACCACAGCTTTGCAAAATGAAAAGGAAAGCTCTGAAGTTATGTTAGGGGATTCTCAGCTTTGCATCCACCGTGTAACATTTAGATCAGGAGCAGGACCTGGGCTTTTAGTTTGACCCCGGCCATCATCTTAAAGCATTTAGAATCCAAGTCATTGGCATTCCTGGTATTATGGGAGGCGTGAAATGGTCAAGTCACCCAGTTTTCTGGTTTGCTTTCTTTTTAATGGAGTTTTGTTTTAATCGCTGGCAAAGGAAGGTGCTTTGCTGCCAACCAGGGGTGGGAGTTAGTAGACTCTGCTCTAGGAGCTGGGATTTCCTCTTCTTTGTTCATCAATTCACTTGCAGAAAGGAGAACTCCTTAAGTGCGTGGCATGGAACCTCGGCACCGAGACGCTTGCTCTGCAAGTAGAGTCAACACATGCCTGCCCCCCAGAACATATGGCCAGGAGGAGCTTGCATTTCCCAGGAACTTATCCAAGAATAACTCCCCAGAAAGGCCCAGTTCACCATGTTCAGTAGTTCTGTAGTAACCTCTGCTAGGAAAATGACTCCCAGTGACCTGCATTTTGGCTAAAGGAGTGAGGCAGGCTCTTCCATCCCTCCAACCAGGGGAATTCTAGTTGTCGACATCTTTTGTAGGAAGGCACTAGCACCAATTGGATTGAGCTCGCTAAACCAATACTTGCACCCAACTCTCAGGACTCTTAAAATATATTGTCCCCTTGGTTTACAGTGCTCCTAGTTTGACATGTGATTTAGTAGCTCAGGATACTGCTTGCTTTATATCATCAGTGGATTTTGTATGATTAAAATTCGGACCATGCGGTTGCTCTGCATTCTTTGATGACAAACTGTGCATTGGGTTACCCAGACACCTGAGTCACGATCAGTGAATTTTCTGAGCATCGACTTGGGCTTTTCAAAGTTGTAAATAATAAACCTGAAACCTGATGACAAAGTAGAAACACGCTGTAGTCCTGAAGGCCAGAGCCGTGGTTATTTGCTGCTCACTCGGCAGGAGTATTACCTTTATTTCAACAGCAGCAGAAACCTGGTGGAGAATTAAGTCTGGTAAAATAGGTCGAAGATGTTGTGGGGGACCACACAGATCCCCGAGCTGGCTTGTCCTGGACTTTTGGCCCAGCCACAGTTCGAGTTGAGGAGGCTGCAATTTGGTCCTCTCTGCCCGGGGAGGCCCTGTGGCCTTGTGGTTAATGGTGGTCCCAGAGGGACTCTCCACTTGTCACAGAGAATAAAGGGCCTCCAAGCACAGAAAGTGATTTCTTGACTGAAAATACTGAGTTTGTTCTTAAAATGCCATTGAATATTCAATTCTTTTTCTCTAGAAAGTCTCTTTCTTTGGGACCTCACCAAGCCCATTCCCCCTTCTGTGTCTTTGAGTTTCAGAAGATGATCCCATACCCACCTTCCCTTACCCTAGGTGTGGTTCACCTAGGAGGCAGGGCCTGATTTCAGAGTAGACCAGTACTCTTTAATCAATCCCAGTCAACTACTGCAAACATTGAAGAATTAAAGGTCCTTGCTTATTTTGGACTGTTTACGGCCCTTGTCAGTCCCTCAGGATAAAGTATTTAGCAATAGACAGTATCTTGCATCAAGATGGGTTAGTAATAGATTACTTCATAGAAAGCATGAATAACTCTTATCCAGTGCTTCAGCATTTCAAAGTACCTTGCAGTCACCATTAATGCAACCTTACCACTGAAGGACTCTTTGATCCTCATTATATAAGAAATTGATATCATGTAGGGGAAAGCTGGGATTTAGGAGACCTGGATCTAATCCCATTTCTGTGGATTAGAACTTTGTGGGTAATTGCTCTGTGATCTAGACTTAAAGACTTAATTTTGCCATCTATAAAATGAGCCGGGGTGGAGGGAGATGGTTCTAGAAGTGTCTCAAAGATCCTATCAACTCAAAAAATCTGACTAAAAAGAGCAGGGGCAAATCCTTTGATTTGGTTGTACTTAGCCATGTAATAATTCTCTTGTGGATTTTTTCAATACAATTACTATTAAGTTTTCCTTACTCTAGAATCCCAGACGTGGGACTTATTTCAGATGTTCTTTGGAATCTCCATTATTCTGTAGTCTAGCTGATCTTTGGACCTTTCAAGTCCTGATGTATTTATGGTTGACATTCAAGATAAAGGTTAGAGATACATCCAGATAGATTTTGTAGCTTGGAGAAATGCCCATTGTATGCTTGCATGTTTGCGCACATGCGCATGCACACACACACACACACACACACACGCGCGCGCGCGCACACACACACACCCCCAAAAAAAAACAAAACCAGTCCAGGATTCCCTCATTCTCATTGAGTTATAGGAAGGCAGAAGAAAGATCAGGCTAACAATGATGACTCCACCCAGAGGATCCTACTACTGTCACTGTCACTGTGGAAATGGCAAAAACAGTATGTGGAGATCTGCAGTGAACTGAGGAAGTAACTGTCTTGAGGATGAAAACTCATCATATGTAGTTTTAACACTCTCAGTTGGTGATTTCAAATTAGTACTGAAGTTGTCTGGTGAAAGCAGTGACTTGCCATGTCTTGGGTCAAGAACCCCTTTGAGAATCTTATGGGCGTTATGGATTACCCTCTGCCCAGAAAACTATAGTCATAAATTAGAATATAATTTTAGGGAATTCTATGTGCTCTAAAGCCCATGAACCACAAGTCATTAACCCCTGGTCTAGGTAGACTAAAGAAACCTACCAGGGCTAGATCAAGACTTATAAGTCCATCATTTGCTGCCAGTTTTTAAAAAGTAGTAACAAAGTTTTTTTCTTTTTTCCCCCTCTGACCATCATCTTCTTTTCCTTTCTCCCACTTCTTTTGTCATCTCCTCTCGTTCTCTCTCAATGTCTCTCCCCATCTCTCGCGCATCTTGCACCACAGATGTTCCAGCCTGGCTAAAAAGCCTCCGCCTGCACAAGTACGCTGCGCTTTTCTCCCAGATGACGTATGAGGAAATGATGGCCCTCACTGAGTGTCAGCTAGAGGCTCAGGTAGGTGCTTCTGCGGGCCTCTCCGGGAGAAGATGCCCCAGGCAGAACCCAAAGTTCAAGTCCAAAACAAACCTTGTTTGGACCATTACCTATACCCACCCACTAGCTTGCCTTGTTCTAGGAGCTTCCAGTTGCTGTCCAGCATGACATGGTGAGTAGTAAGGCTGGGTTCTTCCCTTCAGCGTTCGGTCAGAGATGGAAGATGAGCAAATAACCACAGGGCAGGCTATGGTGACCTAGCGTATTAGGAAAAAGGTACAGCCTGGATACACTCCTTAAGTTCTAGGTTGCTGGGGGGAGAAGTAGTGAAGTCTCCTAGAAAAAGTAACATTTAACCAAAGACTCCAGAGAGTCTGTTCCTGCTGTGGCTTTCCTTGCTGCCCCTCCCTCTGCCGGACCAGGGCTTGTTTGGGGAATGACAGATTGGTTCTCATTGTCCAGTCCAGTTACAAATCAGCCAACCTGTAGTAGCAGTGAATAGAAGCGGCAGATCATGCCTCAGACCTTCAACAATACTTTCCCAAAAACCTGTTCAGACTGGTCTTAATTGAGATTGGAGAAGGTTGTAGAAAATGCTTTTTCTTTGAACCTCTTTGAGGAATAAGTGCTTATCACTGAGAATGGGATCACTACAGGTCTCAGATTTCACTCCCTTCTGCTTGCCTTAAAAAATAAAGTTCCTCCTTCCTTCTGAGGCATCTTTGCTCATGTATGAATGCCAAAGACCAGGCTATTAAACAGAACCCCAAAACTAAGCATGTTTCCTACCATGCTGCGCTCGAGTAAATAGATTTGACCCATGTCATTGTTTCCCTTGTTTAAAATGCTATTTGCATGTTTCAAATTGACCTCAGTTTCCTTTGAGCTGTGATTTGAAAGAATTAATGGTCTGAATGGACTAATATATTTCCCCTGCAGGAAGAGGAGATTGGACCCTTTGGGGCCTGGCTGCGCTGGGGACACACCTCCCAGAAGAGCCTTGGGTTCCCAGTGCGCATTCAGTCCCCCGGGTAACCTCTGCAGCCCTGGCTGAATACCAGTATTGAGATGCAAGACAAAGCCCAAAGTCAGAGCACATTCTGCCAGAATGAAAGGCACTAATTTCAACTTCCTAATGCTTCTCCCACCACTTCTTGGATCTTGATTGTTCCTTCAGATCCCAGGGATTGATGAGAACTGCTTCTAAGAGCATTTTTGTGTTTGGGTCAGAGTTGAGAAAAAAAAAATCTAAGTCATCAGTTGTTCTATTTGAGAAAAAAACAAGAAATAGTTGACACAAAGGGCAAGCCAGAGGCCAGCACAAACTTTTCTGAGTAGTTTAATTCACTTGAACCCAAAGTCAAGGAAGAACAGAAATATGCCCCATGCTTCATCTTGATGAGTTCAGTTGTCACTTCAGTCTTAATTTTTCTCAGTAAAGGGGATGTCAGCGGTGTTCCAGTTCATCTTTTTCTTCGCTAAGAGGAATTCTATGACTAGTTGCAAGAAGTCCTTAGAAGTTTGTATTAGAGGCCTGATTTGAAAAAGGACCTTCTGTTTGGATCTTTGCAATATCAAAAATGTTTATCTAAATCCCTAGGTTCATCATTACTACACAGTTAAGAAGATAAAATCCACAACCTTACCTGTATATCCTACTCAGTTACCAGAAATAGAAATGATGACTGAGTTATAGATTTAAGTTGTTTTCTATTCTGGTTTTCTTTATGGAGAACAAATAGGGGCTGGGAACTGACAAAAACTGCCTGTGTAAGGCACCAGGTAAGAATGATACTGGACTTCCCCTCTTCTCCACAAGAAAGTTTGAGACATGATGAATATCTGTATGAGGTTGCAACCTTTAGAACAAGGAAGGACTGAAATGATAAACCTGGAGAAGAGGAGTGTGTGCCTTAAAAATGATCTTCTGTGACTTAAAAATGATGTGATGATGAAGAACTGTCAAGCTGGGTAGGTGAATTGGCTGCTTTTGCTCACTCTCTCTTCTAAAGGTCACAGCCATAAGACACGGGTAAACGTGTAGGTTAGACTGGCTAGTAAGCAGACATTAATGACAATGGGTACTAAAGAGACACACAAATGGATATTCACTAGTCTGCTGATGTGTAGGAGCAAAGCAGACGGTGAAGGACAGCCTCTGGGAGTTTCTAAGCTGATTCTTAAACATGTTTTTAAATATGACTTCTAATTACAGAATGTTACCAAAGGTGCAAGACACAAAATTGTCATCAGTATTCAGAAACTCAAAGAAAGACAAAACCTCCTGAAGTCTTTGGAAAGGGTAAGTAAGTGATGGCCGGGCCAGGGAAGGGCTCTACTTTCACCACAGAAAACTCAGTTGAAAGTGACCTTGGCAGACCTTAGAACGTGTGCCGTGCAGTTTCCCTACCAAAATCAGAAAAAAAAAGAAATGATTTTGCAGTGACACTGGCTGGTTATCCACGCTGGTATGTGACCTGACAGCTGGAACGTACGTCCTGCCTGGGTGCGGGCCCCTGTGACTGGCCATCAGCGCTCACCAGGAGCACAGTAAATGCACACTTCATGTCCATTCCCTTCACCTCTGCTCATCTGTAGAGATCTTACCGAGGTGACAGGCAAGGTAGGAAATACGCAGATGTGCTTCATCCCTGCTGTCCACCGAGGGGAAAATCTGGCTTTGAGAGAAGCTGCCCCCTAGAGTAGCAAACACCAACTGGGGTGCTCCAGGTTTCAAGAGAGGAGATCGAGATCACTTGATAGAGGGACACAGTTGGCTCTTCCAAGCATAATTTCCGATTTTAGTTGAGGAGTATGGTTCCCCCTGCCTCCAAACGCACCATCTTAAAAATGCTGAAATGCTTAAAAAGAGTTTATTCCAGTGTTAAAAGCAGTTGTCTGCTACTGTCCCTTTCTGTTTGCTGCCTGAACTGTACTCTGCTGATCTCTGTATTTGGACATCACCCTGGTGAATATGTCATTTTTAGGACTTGGTCACTTGATGATTTCATCCAAGATGCTTTCAGCTGAGCCATCCTGGGCTGCCTCTGCGCCAGAGCCGGGGTGCTTGTGCATGACTGTCAGAGGGCTTTGGGGTTGGGAAGTTTAGTAGGTATTTGCTACCTGTAAAGCTTTTGCAAAACACAAGCTCTTCTAGTAATCCCAGGGCAGCTTTGGAAGTACTGAAAGTAGGTAAGCTAACACGAGTTTTGTGAGCACATAAAACATTTTAATGGAATGTGGGTTTTTTAATCATATTCACAAAGATGCACATGTGTATATAAGTTTATACACAACATATAAAGTTATATTTAATTTATAGCACATAAAATATAAATTATATGTATTTGCAGATTGTGTATCTAGACAGGTATAAGGTTGCATTCATGATGAGAGGCCCACAAATGACAAGTGACCTGTCCAACTGAACCCCAGATTGTTGATGTTCTTAACTTTATACTAACTCCTCTGCCAGGCAGCTCGTCTCACAATTATTGCCATTTTTAATATAGGGGATCATTCTTTGGGGAACATTCCCAAGGCTAACTTTCTCCTTATCTGTCAGAAAGCACAGAAAACATTTGGCATAAGGATGAGGTTGCTGAGTGCTAGAGTGAAAGAGTGACTTGCCCCCTTACTTCTGGAGGGCCCTGCAGGAGCTCATTCCTATCCTCTGTCACCGGGGAAGTGCAGCCCCTGAGAGACAGAGGTGAATTGCATTGTCTCTATCCCAGCGGCCTCGGGCTGGTCAGTGGGGAGATGGTGGCCCTGACACACCACTGACTTTCTGTCCAGCCTTTGATAAATCAGTGATATATTCTGTGTCCCAGATTTCACACCTAGAATAATAATGACTCCACAAAAGTACTTTTTCCCTGGTTCACTGAATGGGCGTGTTAAAAAGCTAACAAATGTAATACAAAGTCTGAGAGCAGCAGATGGCCAAGAACCAAGCAATAATGTGTTTATTCTGTTCGACTGCTCTGAGGAGAGCTGCCTCAGAGAGATCTCTCTCTCCAGAAGCCAGTCTCCTGGGGCTGGGGCGACCCTCCCCTCAAAGCCCCCTGAGGATGCAGCCCCTGGCTCTGTTCTCTCTTCTCTGGGGCAGGCCTCTCCCTGCTCTTTGAGGGTGGGACTTGTCCATGACCTGTTACCATGTAGAACAACAGCAACAGACTCGAGTCATCCCTTTCTCTGGTATTCCCAGACATCTCAGCCCATTATGCTGTTGGAAATGCTGTCATCATGTCCTTCCCTGCCTACGGCATTCTTACCTCACATAGAACCTGGAGATTTCTAAGGCGATAGGGGCACCCCGCCCGGACTAGTTCATAATCAGTAGTCGCTGCAGATAAGCTCTCCCTCCAGAGCTCTTCCACTCAGTTCCTGAACATTAGAAGCAGCTTCTTGGACCAGAGTTACTTTGTGCGCTAGCGGCTAACCGTGAGTGTGCTCCTGCCCTCAGCTTGCTCACACCTGCATGGCAACACATGGACATCAGGCTGGTGCTCTCAACCCAGGGCTCTCCGTGGCACCCCTGGGGCAGGTGGATGAAGCAGGCCACCCAGCATTGGGGAGGAGCCGTGCTGGCTGGAAGATTCATTAGGAACCTGTAGCCAGTCTCGATGGGCCCCCTAAGTCTAGGCAGGGGCCATGAAGGTGAAGGGTAAGAGGTCATTTAGCAGGACCCCAGACAATAGCAGGGGGCTAGGCCTGGGTGCGATGCCTTCTGGGGACCAGAAATGCAGGAGGAGTAATGAGTGTGGGAGACTTGGGATTGAGTTTGACTCATTGAGTCTGTGGTGTATCCAGGTGGAGGTGGCAGGCCATTGGTCAGAAAAGCAAGTCTAGTATCCACAAGATTCAGTTGTCGGTCATCATTGTGTAAATGGTAGTTTATATAACCACCCCTTTCCCCCCAAAAGTGTTTTGAATGATGAGAGCTGAGCACAGACCCTAAGGAGCACAGGAAGCTGTGGAGGATCTAAAAAGGCTGAGGCTGCCCAGAGGGTCGGAGTGTCTGGAGGAGGGGATCCTGCCAAGAGCCATGGATGTGTCACGTACAGTGAAGACTCAATACTGTCCCCTGGAATTGGCGGCCAGTAGGTTGCTGTAGCCGTGATGGAGGGGTTTCAGGGAAATGGAAGGGACAGAAGTGGAAATCCTGAGACTGTGGGGTGAGGAAAGTAGATTTCTCAAGATATTTGGTGGGGGCAAAGGGACATTAGAACGGTAACTTTTTCAGCATTTGTCTTTAACAATGAAAACATTTCCACATGCTTTTTTTCACCATCCTTTTGAGCCTGGAGCCTGGCCTGGAGAAAGGACACACACTCACACACACACACACACTGCTCCCTCAGCCCCTGTCCTGACCTCACGCCTTCACTGTGTGGGTCCCACACACTGTAAGCATCTTTGGAGGAGGATTCTGTGGTCTTCGATTTTAGTTCCCCAATGCCTGACAGTGCTTGGCTCGTGGTAGGGCTCACTGATACTTGAGGAATGAAAGGAGAAAGAGAATAGCTTTAAGCAGATGCAGAGGTACCATCTGTGTGAGAAGTCCAAGTTCTTCTTTGGCCAGAGAGTGGAGTAAGTGCTGGGGACCCTTGACTGTTGAAGCTCACTTTTCAGATAATTTGCACCCCGTTGCTGTTACACAGTGTGCCAAAGCCTCTGAACCAGTATTACCCCGACATGAGAAAGCCAGGCCAGGAAGGCTGGGTTGTTCAGAAAGCAGCATCCTTCCTCTCGTCTGCCCTGAGCTGAAGGCCGTGCCACAGAGGTCCCTCTGCATATTAGCTCACAGACAGCTTTGTTTGGCCTCTTTGTGTTTGTCATGTAGGGTTATATTTATGGCATGAAGGATCAATAGAGACTTGTGTTGATTCCCTATTTTTGTCAACATGGAAAATTAGTTCCCCTAGCTAGTAGAGGGCACTGGATCACGTTCCATTCGAGATGTTTCCTAGCTTCCTTCTCAGCATGGGATCTCAGGATTGAGTTCTGAAATCCATCTTGAAGAAACAGGAATGTAACCTGAGGTCACAAGTGTCACCCTCTAGAGCTGACATGAGCAGCAGTACTGCTAACTGGTCAACCAAGTGTTATCTCAGAGACAGTGGATTGAAGTCTGGGGCTTGGGGGAGATGAGGAGAGGGTAGGGGAAGCAAAACCAGATCAAGTTCTGCATGAGTCCTGATAAGTTATTTTACAGAAAATGTCCAACATTTCTCTTTATGTTCATGTTTACTTTCTGGGGTGGTTGGCCCCAATGAAATAAGGTAAGATTTGAACATGAGCAAGTATATGTTTCCTGTCTGAAAGAGTTGAGCTCGAAGCATAATCAAAAGCTCCTTCCCCCACCACTGAACAAGTGCAGAGGCCTTCTGGGTGACAGGATCAGGGAGGTTGGGTGGCAGTTGATAGAGACACAAGCACACATTTGCTCACTCGGTGGCCGCTGCCACATGGAATGGAAGGGCAGGGGTGCACTCACCACCCAGCCAGGCCTGCCAGCTCTGCTTGCCCAGCCCTTCCATGGGACACCCTCACTCCTTCTCTCTCCTTTCCCTTCCCCTCCCCCGTCATGTACAGGACAAGGAGCTCAGATCCCCCAACACCCCAGCCCTCGTTGGGCAATTGGCAGGGTTCCCCATTTGTACATGGTTGGGTTAGGAGAGGCATCAGGTGCTCTCCTGCCCAGGGGCAGCCAGCTTGGCTCCTGACCCTCCTGCTTTGATTGGTCACCAGGTCCAAAATCGAGGAGGTAGTCATGTGATAGTGTCAAACTCAGGGACTGGGCCGCTCAGTCCAGGCAGCAGGGAAACGGGATGCTCAGGACCCCCCTCCCAACTCCTGCATGCAGCAGGCTTGCCAGCGCGAGCTGCAGGCTGTCGCACCACAACTGTTTGCTCCAGGTTTAGAGGATGGTGATAGAATTTCTGAAGCCCTCCTCTTTGCAATGGATCTCTCCCCTACAATCAGCCTGTAGGGTCACCACAGCCTGGATAACCTGTGACCAGGCCCTGGCCAGGTTGGAGTCAATTCTAGTGACTACTTCCCCCACTAACCCACAGTACCAACTAGCTAAGACACAATTCAGGCTGTTTCCAACCCCCTGAACAAAGCAGGTTCCCACCAAAGACAGTGGGGTTGTCAGTGTTTTGCTGCCCACAGTTGTAACACCACGTTCAAGACTGCTGTCCTCAGGTCTCCTTTCCTAATCATTTATTGGAAAGTCAGGGTCAGAAATGATCACATTCCACGTGCCTGTATTCCTTGACATCATCGAGCAATTTTTCTTGGGAGGAGAATATCCCAGGAATGGATTGGTGCTCATGCTTCAGGCTTTTAAAATTATGCCCTTGCTATTCTGGGCTCTCAGAAGATTAAATACTTCATTACTAATCAGGGGCCTGATTGTCAGTGTCCTTCCTGAGTCCCAGGGGAAGGTTCACTGCATAAGCACGGTGGTAGAGGGCCGGCCCATCCACATGCCCACACCCTAGCCTTGACCTCCTGCCACCTTTCAGCCACAGGTGTCTTGACCTGTTCTGCACCTGTATGCATGTAGGTAAATGTCCATGAGAATCCACCTTCACTCCTTTCTCTAATAATGCCCAGTATATCATACTATTAAGAAGGATCCATTATATACCATAAAGCTATGTGTCTGTTATATGCTAATGTAAACATTATAGTATATACATATTCTACATATTTTTCTCCAGAATGATCCTTCTAAAACATGTCACTCTCCTGATTCATTAAGAAGAAACTCCTGCATCCGCATCCCAGCCTGCACGCTTCCGCCATCAGGGCCTATAGCTACTGAAAACCTCTCCCCTTATACATCCCCTCCCCCTCAGGCCTTTGCCCTCGCCATGCCCTCTGCCTGAAGCTCGCTTTTCTAGCACCCGCATGCCCAGGCTCATTTGATTCCTTATCCAATATCACCCCCTCAGAAAGCCTCCGCTCACAGCAGTCCTGCCCTCAGTTCCCAGTGAATATTCATCCCATGTAGGATGTAAACTCCCTGAGGGATCCCTGAAGGTTATTCCTGCCACATCCCCATGCCTACCAGTGTCTGGCACATTGGCACACTCCATACATACTTAATTCAACAAGCACATGAGGCTGGTACTATTGTTAGCCTCGTTTTATATACCCAGGGGAGCTGAGGCACAGAGACTCTAAGTCGTTTACCCGAGGTCACACAGCATGGCCAACATTCAAGCTGCAGCCGTCTGTCCTAGAGTCTGTGCTGTTAACCACTAGCCCCTGTCATGGGCTGAATGCAGGTGTGAATAAACAGGTACCTTTGTCCAAAACAAATCATATAAAACACAGGAAACCACCACAGTTTTATTATGCAGCGTCTCAAATGTGTGAATGTAAACTATATAAATGCATTTTATAAAAAGACACTGAGGAAGCCAGGAAGGAAAAGTACCAAAATCATTTTAGTGATCACTAAATTTAGGATTTGGGGTTTTTAGGTGATGTATAGTTTCCTCATTATACATTTCTGTTTGTTACTGGGGCTAATGTTAGAGTGATAAAATTAGAATGATTGCTTTTCCAGAGTGTTCTGGGGGGCAACGCCTGGTTCTGTTAACAGCTGGGGCAGGGGCTGGCGACATCAAGGCAGGCCACCTGACCCTAACGGACACCTTCTCCCTTTGACCTTCCAGGATATCATCGAGGGGGGCAACCTGCGCATCCCACTCCAGGAACTGCACCAGATGATCCTGACTCCCATCAAGGCATACAGCTCCCCGAGCACCACCCCTCAGGCGCGCCGCCGGGAGCCGCAGGCCCCTCACCCACCCTCGCTGATGGGCTCCGAGAGCCAGAGCCCCGACTGCAAAGACAGTTCTGTGGCCACTGGCGCCACAGCAACCACCTCGGCAGGAGCCAGCGGTGGGCTCCAGCCACACCAGCTGAGCAGCTGTGATGGGGAGCTGGCCATCGCCCCACTGCCGGAGGGGGATCTCCCCGGGCAGTTCACACGTGTCATGGGGAAAGGTAGGTTGATTCTCCCACCTCCCCCTTTTCTTCTGTTAACATTGTTACCCAGACCTACCAGTCCCCAAGGGGCTTCCCCTGCTCACGAATCAATCGTCTGCCAAAGTAGAAGTCATTAGCCCATTTTACAGATGGGGAAAATATAGCTCAGAGGTTAAGTTATTTGGATCTGAACTCCAACCTCTCTGACTCCCCCTTCCAAAGGCCTCTTCCTTAATTCGTACCCTGTCTGCTTTTTCTCTGACTTCCCCAGACCAGGACAGTGCCCTGGGCCTCCTAGGAGAGCACTTGGGCTGACATCGGCTCTTACAGGGACCATGCAGGGCAACAGGGCTGTGCACGCGTGCGTGTGTGTGTGTGGTCCTTTCTGCCTGGATAACCTGTGACTCAGGCTTCTTATGCACTTATCCTTGGAACATATTTGTGTTTATGGGGTATTTCACAAGAAATCTTATGATTTTAAAATTGTAATGAATGCCAGTACTTTTCCTTTGGGAAGGGGAAACAGTTTTTGTTTTTGTTTTTTTTTTCCTCTTTATTATGCAATATTTGAGAGCATTTTAAAGAACCAAGTTTTTACTCAAAGAAATGGACACCTGAGTCTCAGAGGGGCAGTAAAAAATTCCCCATGTCCCGTGACATGAAACATTTAAATCCATAGAAATCTGGTTCAGTGTCGTGACTTTTACCATCCTCAGAGCTGAACTGTCAGTATCTTGATGGGTTCTTGGTCTTTTCCCACTCACCTCCTCACTCTTCCCATCCCCCACACCCAAGTGGGTTCTTTGTGGTGTTGGATTAGTGTAACATGTGGAGATGGTTAGCTGAGTATGTGAAACATCCCCACTCACCTGTGACAAGGTCCATGGTGTGCTTAGCTTTCAGGAGACCTCCTCTGCATGACTTCTTAAAGTTTCAATGCTTCCAAATATTATCATAAAGCAAACTCATGCGCAACCTAAAAAAAAAAAGGTGGAAAGTGACAAATAGCCTCCTCCTACCCAAAGCCCTGTCATCTCCCCACTCCCTTTCCATCCAGAGGTAACCACTATGAACAGATTTGGAATATCTCTTCAGAAGCCTTATGATCCTATACAAGCTCATGAGTATTCTTTCCTACACACAAATGGATCTTGTTTATGTTTTTCTGCTCTTTTCTCAGATGCTTGTAAATATGTCCATCAATACAAATAGCACCTCCTCGTTCTTTTTTAGGGCTGAATACTATTCCACTATGTGCAAAAATCATCCTTTATATAACAGGGACCCAATAAATAGACATTGAGGTGGTTTCCAAGTTCTTGTTGTTGCAAACAATGTCATACTGAAAATACATGTGCAAAGACAGGGTTTTTTTTTAATTTTCTTACATTGTTTATTTTTGTACAATGGTTGATTTTTCTGCTCCTGTGTAATCCCCATAAATCTCCCATCACCACATCACCCATGAGCCATCACTATAGTCCTTTGTGCTCTTAGCTCTCCTATTTTGACCCCTCCCCCTTCCCTGCTGTATGCCTCAGAACTGTAGTTTACCTGCAAGTTTTATGTGTCTCTCTCTTTTTTTTTTTTGACCCTTTTTTCGGATTCCCTATATCCCTCCTATAAGCAAAACCATCTGATATTTTTCTTTATCCTTCTGACTTACTTCACTGAGCATAATCCCTCTAGTTCCATCCATGTTGCTACAAATGGTATAAATTTATCTTTTTTTGATTGATGAATAGTATTCCATTGTGTATATACATATACCACATCTTCTTGATCCAGTCATCTGGTTTTGGTATTTAGGTTGTTTCTATGTCCGGGCTATTGTAAATAGTGCTGTGATAAACATAGGCATGCACGTTTCCGCAAAGACATGGTTTAAATGGGATTGTGTTACAGGAGTCAGGATTAGGAAGAGACAGGAATCACGCTGACCAGGGTTCAAGCTTGACTACTCAAGTGCAAGTCATGTTCATATTCTCATTGACATATTTTATACATCCATTTGCACCGTAGCCTTCTAAACACCACTGTCTACCACCATCGTCAAAGCAGAGCCTCTTGACCTCTAGGAAGGGCATGGAATGGGCCACACTAAGGGTCCATGGGAAATCCAGAGAGACTGTGTACTCTACCCATCAACTAGCTCCCCTCCATTGCCTTAGCGTTTACTGGAGTATGTAGGTGAACCTGTGTATGTACAAATGCTTGTATCACTTTGAGAAACAAGCCTCCAAGTGATTGACTAGAAGGCTTCCCACTCATGTGTTCCCACACGCCTCAGATCCCAAAAGAGGTGTCAGCCTTACTCCTGGAAATAAGGTATGCAGTTCATTCATAAATTTAGGGAGGCTGTTTTCCAATAATGTCCATGGTCTTCGATGCCTTTGAACTTCCTCTCAAAAGGAACCTCTTTCAAAGACACAACATGGGACACTGCTGTGTTCTTCCTCTTACAGAGTGTCTCAGGCAGGATTGTAGAAGGCTTAATATAGAATGGTATGACTGGAATTAACTGAAGGGGCTCCTTGAGGCACCGGCTCCTTTGGTGACCGAATCTTTGACTTCAGTGGAATGAGGAGCCTCCTGGCCTTTTTTGTGAACCTTGCGTAAAGCCACAGCACACATACCTCTCAAAATAATGGTCCTGTAAGGAAATCAGAGGCAGATCTCAGAAGCTGTAGGACGGGTATGTGCATTTTTCTGATTCATCTTTTATTTTTTAAATTCACAGTGTGCACACAGCTCTTGGTCTCCAGACCTGATGAGGAAAATATAAGTTCCTATTTACAGCTCATAGACAAGTGTCTAATTCATGAGGTGAGTAGAGAACAGGTTTCATAAAACTGTTTTTCTCATTGCTTAGAAATGGTTCTCAGAATTTCTGTGATGTGATCATTTTGGTCTCTGACAACTTGTTTTTGAGGGGTGGACGGTCATTAATAATAACTCAGGCAGAACTGGGCTAAGGCAGCTTCAAACCTAAACACAACTTGTGTATTACTCCGGTGTCCAAAGATTCATCTAGACTGAGCTCTGATGTGAGGGCGAATGCCTGAGAAGCTTGAGAATCCAGAAGAATCCCTGAGCGACTGAGCCTGGGTGGCTAACACGCAGCCCGGCCATCTAGCCGTGGGTGTTTTCAAGCCTTCTTAAAATTTTGTGTTGGAACATATTACCTTTTGACTCAGAGAAGCTTGAGAGGGAGGCGAGAGTTTGCAAAAAGCAACAGGAATAATGTGTGTGTATTTGTGTGTTTGGTGTGTAATTTGATGGCTGCTCTGCTGTGTTTTGATTTGTGATTTTTATAGGAATTGTATTTAGCCATATGTCCTTTTGAAGAAGGACGGAGGCAGCTGGAGCTGTGCCCACCAGACTTGGAGTGAGCACAGTCTTCATGGGGAGCCAGGCAGGTCGCTGCACGGCTGTCCTGAGGCGCTGCAGGGTCAGAAATTGTGCCTCAGATCCAGGAGTCCACGACCACCAGACCCCACCCCCCACCCCAAGAGACAAGGCCTAGGCTTCAAAAAACTTAGGACCGGATAAACCAAGAGCACTGAGGCCTTTGTGTGGGATTCTCTCATGAGAACAAGAGGTAAAGGCCTCAAAGTTCCCCATGTTGGCCATCTTGGTGGCCAGAACCCTGGGAGTCCAGTGGGTCCCCAGGAAGGGGCCCCCGCGCAGAGGTCTGGCCCCTTACCCGTCCTCCCAGCTGCTGCACACTCCTGCTGTTCTGGGCCCTCCGCCCTTCTGTGGCCTTACTCTGTGCACCCTCAAGCTCAGGTGTACTGTCCCCCCAGGTTTCCATGCAGCCACCCCCCCCCAAACCCTGTGATTTCCTCTCCCAACAGCAGAAATTCTTGTGTGCCCCTCCCCACTCAGTCCGTACACCCTCCCCTAGTTCTAATTCTGACACTGCTTGCTTCGGACGCCTTAGAGAATGCAGACAGGGCAAGAGCGCGTTGGTTCCATAGATGTTAAGTTCCTAGACCGTGCCTGGCTCCTTGCAGTCTGAGAGTAGTGGCTGAGACAAAAGGAAAACAGGTCATCACATGATAAATCTTCCCATGAGGCCATCCTGGCATCCCATGGAGCCCAGAGGAGGAGTGGTGGGCATCTAGCCCAGAGCCCAAAACAGAGCATTTCTTCAAAGAAGGTCCGTCTCCCAGCTGAGCATGGAAAAGCGAGCTCTGCATTCTCGGTGGTAGAGGTTTGGGAAGTGAGAAGGCAGAAGAGCGTGGCATCCGAGGGCTCTGGCAGGGAGAGAAGTTTGGGCAGCTTCAGTGGGCTGGCAGGGACTCAGAAAGGAAACCTGTTTCTCTTCCTATGCCCACTATCACCTTGAGCCCTCAAGGTGTAGGAACACAGGTGACTTTCCACCTCACCTCAAGCCCACTGAGCCCATGAGACAAAAGGATCCCCCGCTGCCTGCCTTGGATGCTGAACGGCCGCTGCTTCCCAGTTGTCGCATCTCCGGCAGCCGTGCATCATTTGGCCTGATGCTCCTTGGTTTCCTGCCAATGTGCATCCTGCTCTCTGGGTACCCCAACTCTCCTTCCTGTTTCTGCACCTTTTCCCTCCCTGGCATGCCCAAGTGAGTCAGTACAAAGATGGTACCATGTAGACTCCTCTTCTGCTGGCAAGAGGTCCCGATTGCTGGGAAGGGACCTCTCACAATGGGAGTTACAGCAGAAAGGAGCTTGTGTTTGCTCACCAGAATTTATGCAGGATGGAGTCTGTACTCTGCTTTGGAAGGGAAAATGTTCAAAACTTGTTATTATTTTAGTTTGAGAAAGAAGAAACGTATCTGAATTAATTTTCCACAGCCTCAGGCTATTCTCTGTGGGCAGAACACACCCTCCCTGTGAGGCGCCGTTGAGGCACATAGTTTCCATCCTGGATGAAGGTTAGCCCAGGCTCTCAGAGACAGGCCTCCCTTTCACGGCCCAAAAGTGCTGGTCTTTAGCCGACTGGAAAGGGAGGGTGTTGACAAAACCAAGACACCATGTTTCTCCCCCTCAGGACTCCTGGCAAGTCCACTGAGTAGTGAAAGACGGGGCAGTTCTGAATTTTATTTCTGAGACGAACCACTCCATCTCCTAAACCATAATCCCAGTCTTCTTGCCTCCTTGCCGTCTTGAAGAAATTCTGGGAAGATGAACCCTCACCCTCTTTTTGAGGCCTTTAATGCAGACACAGAAGCTATAGGACACATCTTAGCCAGCTTCCTCCAGACAGACTTATTAGTCTGGGCCTGACAGGAACAGACAACTCGGAAGTAACTGGCTGGCTGTGTCTGGGCAATCTGGAGTGTGGAATCTTCCTTCTTCTCCAGTCCCTGCAGAAGCATCTGCCAACGCAACCCCTACCAGTGGTGGGGGCTGAGGTAGGTACCATCCAGGGCAGAGCTCCTTTGTAGGCACACACAGGAACCAGCTTTCAGAAATCCCCCCGAGCCCGCCATGACCTAGCTACTCCCCTGCCTCCCAGCGGCAGCTTCCGAGTCTAGGACAACAAGCCCCGCGATCAGCACTGCCAAGGGGTGCCTGCTCCTATCCTCAGCTCGGAAATAAGTGAGCCTGGTAGGGTTTGAGTGACGGAGCTGACTTCTCTGCGGGGATGTAAACATTTGCATCTTCTTGGATGCCCTCTGCCGCCATGGGAGATGCCGTGTGTGATCTGCTGCCCTTGAAAGCACCTTGCACGTCTCTGCAGTGCGCCATCTACTCCTTTGTCACTTGGAAAACTCAGGCCAGTTGTCTTTCAGGCTGGCTCCAGAGGAGCTCGAATTGCAATTTGGGGAACCTGAAGTCATTTGTTGCTGCTAAAGGTGATCGTACATGCTAAACTCAACAAACATCCATCTCCTACCACAGGGCTGGTCTGTGCAACCTAAAAACATGGGTGGCGTAGCTTCGAGCAGCATGTGTGGAACCACTCCGAAGATAATGCACGTTCTAAGTGTTCTGAATGCTTCTCACCTGTTAATCATTTAGTTCTTATAACTTCCCTTTGAGGGAGGTGGGATTAGCCTCAGCTTCTAGAATAAACTCGGTGTCTGGTAGAGGTGCTGGCATAACTCTGCAGGGATTCGAGCTGCCCATATCTCGCCAGAGCTTTCCTCTCCCCCCTGGGCTGGACTCTCTCCCCTCAGGTCATCTTGATAAGCGCCCTTGCATCTTGTGTCCTCACTTAACATTTGACTGGATGAGCCTGTCAAAAGTAGACGCTCTCCATCCCTTTGGTAGTCGATCAGAAATGCTTGCCCCTTGCCATCTCCCCAGGCACACGTGGCAGGTAGCACTCAGCCATCGTCACCCACAAATGGGATGGCCAGAGCAAAACCCGGTCTTCACATCTGAGCCGTGAGACTAGGCCACCTCACAACTTACTGGGGTCTGCAGCTCTGTCTGTGACAGGGCACTGAGTCCCCTACCTGCATCACCCATCTTGGCTACTGAATATCCTTAATGGCATCTGGCTAAGGTCATCCAGAAGGCAGGGATTTGCAGGTCAATAGCTTCACAATATGACTAATGGCTTTTTGCTTTTGTTCACATAGCTCCCCGGTGTTTAGGTCCTTAAAGATTCAATGTCGTCAGGAGAAAATTAAGCTGTCATTTTTCTTTGTTTAAGGAATGTGTCCTTTATGAGAAATAGCCATAGAGTATTACACTGAATAATTGTTCACTGAATAATTCTTGCTGCTTAAAAGATTCTGTGCCTATTGACAACTACTTGGGTACGTTATCTCCATCGTGGTTACTGCTAATCTGCCAGGTCTGTTGGATCTCCCGCAACTGTGGGCCACAAGGTGTGGGCACTTGGAAAGGATTCCTGGCCCCCACCATTTAGAACACCCTAAGTCCATGCTCTGCCTGCAGCAGAACCTTGAGGACATGTGCTATGAACCCATCCCCCTGAGACCCCAGATCTGTTAAATTGGGCTATAGGTGTATAAGGAATCCAGGAATCTGCATTTTAACAGTTTCTGTGGGTGCTTTAACATACACATTTCAGAGCCTTGGGAACTCACACTCCCAGCAAGTTCCCTTCCCAGGCTCCGCAGAGTTACAAAGTCCATACACAAAATGACACATAATATAGATGAGAGTGTTTTATGGGGCAGTTAGCAAAACATCCCCAAACGCCAATTTTACTAGAAAAGACTTGGGAAAGCATCAACTCTACCCATTTTCCTAAACAAACAAAACAGTTTTGGTCAGGATTGGTGCACTGGGACTTTTGCAAGGCATGTGCCCTGTAACTGGAGGTTTCTCAGCAAAGCTCTATGACACAGACGGAACTCCATTGTCTGAAGCCTTGCAGATCCAGCATGATGACCACACTCATCAAGCAGATTGATTTTTGGAGTGGCTTAGTGTTTCCTTTGATTATGAAAATGCAGGGGGCCTGCAAAAGCCAGAGTATTCAGCAATCAATTTTGCAATTCATTCTTGGTTAATAAAGAGGCCAGAGTGGAGTCAGGAGGAAGGGAAGGTGGGCCTGGCTCTGCCAGAACACAGCCCAAAATGAGGGCTGTCAAAAGCTTCATGCCTGGACCTTACCAGGCACCTCCCGTGTCAAATAACTTGAATTTTCAGCACAGGTGGCTCCGAAATGAAACTGATGGCTGTATGGACCAGGTTGGAAAACAGGTGAAGAAAAGGCAACTGCAGACTCCAGTGTTTCCCCCTATTAATTGCATGTTTCTCCCGCTAATGTCACACCACGTCACCCATTAAGAAGTCCCATTTGTTTTTGCAGGCATTTACAGAGACACAGAAAAAAAGATTGTTGTCATGGAAACAGCAGGTGCAGAAGCTCTTTCGGTCTTTCCCTCGGAAAACCCTCCTAGACATATCAGGATATCGACAGCAAAGAAAGTATGTTGGGATTTCATTTTTTGTAATGCCACAGTGGTTCCCTGGTGCTTGCTGCCTGCCTGGCTTCCCGGGCAGGACGGGCAAGGCATTGTTCTGTCCATGGGGATGCAGAGAAAAAGCATTCCCGAATAAGAACTGAATAGAATCGGCTAGAACTCAGTTTACACCGTCATAATGATACTGTTATTCGGGATGGGCTCTGAGGGGAGAGTGGGTGTGATGTCATGAGTGCCAGCACCACACTTGGTTTTTCTGCAAAAGGGGGCCCAGAAAGGCCAAAAATGCTTTTTTCTATCAGCACCTTGAGTGGTAGTGTAATTTTTTTCCCTTCCCTCTAGCTGCAGACAAGCTAATTATAGTTGGTGGCAGGGTGAAGAGCCCAGTGCTAGGTCTATTTTGGTCTGAGGTGCAATCTAAGAGTGGAGCAGCACCATTCTTGATTTCTCATAGTACTTCAGCTTCTTGGATGCAGTTAAAAATAAGCCTAGTTGTACTTTAGAGCCCCATTACCCTAATCTGGTTTTAAATTGAGGATCCAGTTGCATATGAAAGGTGAATTACAGTGACAATCTGGAGGAGGAATTAAGGAGAGGGGTGGAGGTAAGCCGTGAACAGTGACGGAGCCTTCGGGGAGACCGAGGATGATGCCAACTTCCTGAAAAATCAACATTCTATTTTATGTTTTTGTTTTTATTTTTTTAAAGATTTATTTATTTATGCATACAAGCTGGGGTACAGACCAGAGGCGTGGGGCAGCGAGAGGGTTCACCGGAGACAGAGTGGGGAGCAGAACAGGCAGATAGATGGAAATGCACTGCTGAGGGGAGCAGCGGGCAAGGCAGGAGAGGTCTGCCTTGCCATGTGGGACTCTCCCAGCCCAGGTGTCGAACTCGTGTTGCTGCTGTTGACAGCTCCACAGCGTAGCGCTTAACCACTGCGCCACCAGGGAGGCCCTATTTTATGTTTTTAAACATGAGCAGATAAATAATAATTTTTTCCCTTGCACCTAAAAAGTTCAGATTGCTTTCTCAGTGCATATATAGAAGCTCCATGTTGTTAAAATGTTTGGCATTTATTTGCATAAGTATGCCTTTAAACACCACTATTTGATATTATTTAAGGGAGATAAAGGCCAATTGGAATTTGTGAAAAGTCTTTGTTAAAAGATTAATATAAAAATTGAAGTGTTAAGATTCTCTAGAATATATAAACACTGTTATTTATTAAACATTTAGCACTTTCCATGTGCCAGGCAGTACCCAAACACTTTGAGAATATTAATAAGCTTAATCCTTGCAGCAACCATATGAGGTAGGGTGCTATAGTTAATGCAAGTTCACAGAGGAGTCGGTAGGCCGCACCATCCAGGATTTGGGCCACGCAGGCCATCGCCGGCTTCAGTATAAGAGCCTTTAAACCCCTGTGGATGCCACATAGCTCTCATGGCTTCTGACTGATGCGGGGAAATGATCAGGCAGAGCAACATCCTTCATTGCCAGCTCCCTGGCCCCAAGCCCTCTGGAGCTGCCCTCCCAGGTGGGCCTCTGGACCATCTTTGTCCCAGATGATTCCTGAGGGCCCAGATGAGAGGCCGGGCTTGCTCCTCTGTTTCCTCCCCTGAGGGTTTCCCTCTCCCTAGGGTGCGCTCTTTGGAAGGGCAACAGCGGTTCTCCTAAGTTATATTTCTCCAGACATCTCTTGCAATATCAGTTCCTTCAGAAGACAAATTCCAAGAGAAAGAAGGAATTAGGATTGAAGATGGAGAAGAAGCTTTTATCTTTGCTCCTCCTTCCAAAAGTTCCATCCCCTGCCTGTATGACTTGTTTTCGTCCTTGTGCCAAGTTGTATCTGAGCACTTTGAGAATATTAATACAATTAATCCTTGCAACAACCATATAAGGTAGGGTGCTATAGTTAACACCAATTTATAAGGAACCACCAAGGGGTACAACCTGGTCCCCCAAACTTCCATGCCCTAACAGGCTATGTAGGCACACAAAGACAAAGCATACTCTTAATGTGAAGGAACTTTAATAGGATTATTATGCTTAAAAAAGTGAAGAAAGTATAATGGTTCCCAATAAAACACCCTAAGTTACCCGTCTCCTCATGGGTAAATGCCCAATCACACAGGGTTGGCCTGAATCAGGGCTGCTGAGGCCCAAAAGCCTGCTGCAAATCCAAGGCACCTTCTGGTAGAGAACCATAGGAAAGGGGCAGAAGGGACTAGGCAAGTCAGGGATGAAAGGAGCAAAATCAAAGTACAAATCAAGGTGACAGCTGCCATTGTCAGCCTCCCACAGTCTCTTCCAAGTGTCTCTACATGTCTCCTTCACGTGTCTCCTCCAATTCTCCAAAGCCCCTAGTGCAAATCCGAAACCAAGACGCAAGCGCCCGTCTCCATGTCTCTCTCTGAGCCCACCTGCCTTCTGTGTGATGTGGCTTCACCTGGCCACTCAGCTCCACCCCCTAGTTCCCAGTAGCAAGCCCAAGGCAGCTGCCTGTCAATGGGGGTGGGGAGCGTGGTAGCTCTGCCTTTTATGGAGATGCCTGTTGCTCTTGGTCTGCATCAGTTCCCTGAGCAGAGTGGGGCAGGGGAGCAGTAACCTTGACCCTCTAGAATGTTAACACTTGAATTGGTTTACTTGAGGTGTGTCAGATTAAGAGGCATGGTGGACCCTTTTTTACTGATTAGTTAAAAATGATTTTAATCTTTGATTGTGGATGTTCAATTAGAAGTTGCTGAAAAATAATTTGTTCTCATAAGTATTACCTCTGCTATCTTTTTATGCTATTAATTTGCTTTGAAGATCCATCTCTCCAGTAATACAAAGGTAACTGCAGCTCAGCCCCTGCTTGAATTATCACAAATCCCAAATTAATTGGTTCTTATTAATGTTATTTTATCAGTCTTTTCACGCATTTCAATGTAGTGAAATAGGTTGGTTAGACTTAGGAAGGTGGAAAAAGAGACACAGATGGGCAGAGGAACAAAATGAGAAATGAAAACTTATTTTAGTCACTTTGTTCCCATTAATTGTTTCATAAAACCTAGTGATCTTAAGTAACCCTAAGCATTCACTCTGGTTTCTAGCAATAGCAACCTTCTGCATGTCTGCTTTGTTACAGTAACCATTAATCCACAGAACAGACACACCATCATTAGAAAACTCATGTAATCAAATTCTCCCCCCAATCCACAAGCTCCCCCAAATATTCCTGCTACTGCCAGCTGCATACAGCTCAGCCCCATGAGCTCCGACTTTAGGAGACCCTAGCATCCAATTCTCCAGTGACTAAGTGTCTTGTAACAGAACTCTCTGCCCATATTATATCGCTAGAAAAATCCAGCCTTGCCTTCCTGGAAGCACAAATCATTTTAGCATCACTCATTGACTACAGTAGTTTGCATATGAAATAACTTTTAAAACATCCAACCCAAAAAGAAAATGATCAAAAAAGCTATCCACACTAAATAAGGAAAAGCCTTAGAAAAATACTGAATCATCTACCAGGTGGCCAAAATCTCTGTCCAAAACCCAAAGGACTAATTTCCATAGTTTTAAAAAAACATCCACCACATGCTCCTTGTCTCCACCTGTCACGTGTCTGGGATTGTCCTTCCTTCAAAGGGGGACTCTCAGACCCCATGGAGTGAATGCGACCCTTCCTGGCCTTCCATCTGAAAGTGTTAACCTTAGTAAAAAGAAGGGGGGTGGGGAGAAAAGGGAAAGAGGATGAGATATCAATGAGAGACCTCATATCCTCTTTCTCATCTGCCACATGTGGATGAGCCTCTGACTGGAAGCTGGAATTCTTCCCCTGGCCACAAAAGCCTGGAATTGGAAAGACACAGGCCCAGAAATGAGTTCTCTTCCCTACCGCCCTTCCTCCTTAGGAAATGTAGGAATTCTGGAGAGAAAAGAAACCTTTTCTGAGGTCAGCTGTGGTGTTGTCTTACATGCCCCCCACCTCCAACTCTCATTTTCGCTGGAAATGATTGCTTTGCATCGTACACACACACACACACACACACACACACACACACACACACACACACACACACACACACTCCTCAGCTGGTTAAACTACGTCAGCCCTGTCTCCCGGAGTCTCCTCATAGGCTTAGCACCAGCCTCCCCTCTGCAGCTGGGAAAGCAAGTCTGTTCCATCTTGTGGCTGTTGGAGGTAAAGCAATCTGACTAAAACCAATGAATGACTAAAGCTGACTCTTCTTGGAAAGAATGTGCTGGTTCCTGAAACCCTGCTGGCTGCTGGGTACCCTCCCAGAACCTGAGGCATGTTGGAGAGGACGAGTTCTTCTGCGCTGAGATCACCAGACCAATGGGAACACCAGCGTCCGAGTGCAGGGCCAGGGCCCAGCAGCCTTCCTGCAGGGACCTCCCGGAGGCACGTGGCCACCTGGTCTTCAGCAGGGAAGGCCTGTGGCGAGGGAGCAGCGTGCTGGCTCCAGAAAGACTGCAGACCCTGTCTGTTCTCATAGTCTCCTCTCAAGCCAGGGGTCAGAACCCCAGTTGTGAGTCAGTTTTCTATCTGGAGAGGGATCGAAGCACGTCTGTTTGTTCAGCCTGCGTGTCCCACACCACGAACTGGACTCAGGCATGGTGTGTGCGGAATTGACAGGACAGTCTTTGGTCTTTCCTCATGGGGTTTCCATCCACATGGGGCGGATGGGCCACTCTGTCCAAGTCTGTCACACAGACAATAGAAACATAGTATGGTGTGAGGAAAGAGCACAGATCGTGCTCTGGGCCTTCCTTGCTATGTGACAGACGTGGAGGGCCAGCGCCCTGAGATGCCGTGGAAGAATGTGCTGGTTCACTTCTGCCCTCACAGCCCAGCACTGCCCCTTGCTGGCTGTGTGACTTAAGAGAAGTTATTAAGCTCTCTGTTGTACTGCTGTAGTGGTTAAAGGGGATAAAGCACCTGCTTCATAGGGTTGTTGTGAGAACTGGATTGATGTAAATGGCCCAGCATGGTGCCTGTGGTAATAGCCTTTAGGTGTTAGCTGTGCTCTTACTTACAGCTCTTTCCTGACACAGAACATAGACCCTCATGGGCCTCATTACTGTGAAAACATAAGCAGACCTGAAGGAAGCATCCCCTTGACTGCCTGGGGTTGAGGAGAGTCCAGGGTGTGACTGAGGGGCTCTCATTTTCTCTGTTGGCTCTCACAGTCGCGGCTTTGGGCAGTCCAACTCCCTCCCGACGGCCGGCTCTGTGGGCGGCGGCATGGGCAGACGGAACCCACGCCAGTACCAGATCCCCTCGCGGAGTGTCCCTTCCGCCCGGCTGGGCCTCTTGGGCACCAGTGGATTCATCAGCTCCACCCAGCGCAACACCACAGCCAACCCCACCATCATGAAACAGGGAAGACAGGTTTGTTCTGTCCCAGGGACGAAGGTGGCCAGCCAACCCCAGGGCCCCCAGACCTCAGACCCCCCAGATGAGTCCAAAATCAAGGGAGAGACCAGAGGGTCTAAACTGAGGGACAGATGCCTCAGCAGTAACCGGCATTCTTGCATTATTTCTCTGGGGGGCAAAGCAACACCATGGCTCCATCTGGCCTCATAGGTTTAGGATGTCCCTTGAGTCACTTTTAACCCTGGGAGCCTTTAGAAAGAAAGGCAAGTCCTCTTTCTTATTTGCCTTGATCGTTCACCTGCCCCAGCAGACCTCACCACCTCAGAGCTGCCTTCCAGAAGAACCGGTGCATCTAAGGAACTCCCTTAGTCTTCTTACCATGGCAGACAGTTCCTTTGTCATGGTCCAGCTGTGGAGGAGAACCCACAGGAAGGAGCCTGACAGAGTCTGCGGAGGGAGTGTTGAGATTCTCAGTCAAGGCCAGGCTGCGCAGGGGCGCTCACTCTGCCATTAAGAGCTGGCCTCCATCCCATAGCTGCTAACCTTGCCAGCCCTGGCCCCCACCCCACCCCGTGGTTTGTATGGGACTCTCAGGCAGGCTGGAGCTAGGATTGGAGGAACTCAAGTGGATCTGGGGTTCTGGGTGTCCTGAGACATCAAGGGATGACAGATGGTCCTAAAAACAGGAAAAAACTCCAGACTAGACAGGCGAGATTCACTTCCCAGGAGCAGTAGCATGGGGTGTGAGAAAGCCCCCCTTTCTGACCGTGGTTGGCAGCTGGAAGTCACCGCTAAGACACCCGCATGGTAATAAACACACAAGCTGAATTGTGTCAGCTCATTGCCAGCTGAGAGGCTCTTTTTTCTCTCCTCGCTTTGTAGTAAATTGTCGGAATCTCAAAAAGAAAATCAAATGCGAGCCCTGAAATAGTTTGTGCTCTTCGCAGAAAACGTTTATAGAACTTCCTCATTTCCTAGAAAAGTGACAGGAAAAGCAAAAGTAACGAAAGGGATAAAAAGAGTTGTGGAGCAAATGTGGGAGAAAGGTGTCCAGATTAAATTGAGTGCTTGAGTGAGGCCCTGGACTGAGGCCGGTAGGAGGTGAATCAAATGAATGGCATCTAAAGCCTCTCCTTAAATATGCAGATATGCCTACGAGTTCTTTTCTAGAAGTTAGCATTTACCTCCTGAATTCTGGCTGGCTGGTGGCCCTTCTTCCCCCACCCAAGGACTTCTAGACTGACAACTTCCCGTTCCTTGTTTCTCACTAGAACCTCTGGTTTGCCAACCCCGGGGGCAGCAACAGCATGCCAAGCCGCACCCACAGCTCAGTCCAGAGGACCCGCTCGCTGCCCGTGCACACTTCTCCACAGAATATGCTGATGTTCCAGCAGCCAGGTAGGCGCTAGCGGGAGCTCTCACTGCCTTCTCCCTTGACACAGGGAAGCCAGGGTGCCAAAATAGATGCCCCAGTGAACCCCACTGGAAAGAGCTTAGTCGCAACTGTCACCACGGATTCCTTTCTGTCTTTAAGCTGTGCCTCGCCTGCATGACCAATGGGTAGCTGGCTGGGAGCCAGCACAGGGAGCCCCAGAGTTGGTTGCAGTCTGACAGGGATATTTTTTATGATATTTCTACATTGATTAAACCAGAGATATTCCCTGAAGGACTGAAGGGGAGGGTGAGGGGAGGGGTTCCATGTGTGGAGTGTGTGTTCGCATGTACGTGAGGTCATGTGTGGGGAGATGTGTGGATAACGAGACAGAAAGAGAAAACTTGATGGCGTTGACCCCAGGAGACCCAGCCCATTTTGGATTGTCGTGCACATGAACTGCTGGACAGCCATCTTTCCTTGACTTGGTTAAAGAGCAACTTGGGCACTTCAAGTCGATTTCCGCTTGCAGTGCCTCCTCAATCAATGGCCACAACTAAGCACAGTCAATACTTGATCCCTTTCTCTATATGGACAGTGACTTCTTAGATTCCACAAGTAATGCCAAGCCAAGCAAGCAGTTACACCCTGAGCTAGAGGACACTCCGGGCAGGCACACCAGGCGTGCGCTGTCCCCTTAGGCAGTCCCCCCACTCGGGCAGTAGATATGCCCTGTCCCGTCCCATAGAGTTTCAGAAATGTCACTGTGTCCACTGTGGGGAAGGAAGTTTCTTGAAATTGAAGCTGAGCCACAGGGAACAGAGGATGGACAGAGGCGGGTGTGGGTGCTGGCAGAAGGAATAAAGGTGCAGTGTCCCCCGGTGGCAGGCAACAGGGACAGGCTGCCGTTGTGAGAAGCAGAATAAGGGAGCCATGGCCATGGCGTGGCTTTGAATCTACAGCCAAGCATCCGGGACTCTGGCTCGTCAGTGGGGCGTCTGTGGGAGATTTTGAGCAGGGGGTCAGGCAGGAGTGTGAAAGGAGGGATGAAAGGGAGGGAGGCTGGAGGTAGAAGGTGGAGGAGGAGGAGGAAGAAGAAGAGGAAGGGGAGGAGGGAGGAGAGGAGGAGGAGGAGACACAGCTTCCACCACTGGGTAAGGTGTGTCAGGGAAGGAAGGGACCTCCACATGGTTCAGATGCTTATTTAAAGTTGCTTTGTGATTTCTAGAGCTCTTGTTCATGCATCATTATTTTAAAGGTCCTTTTCTCTGTTTCAATACTTGTAGGTATTTTTCTTCCTACAATACTTAACACAACTGGGGGATTGTGAAGGTCTTTAGTCCCTTCCCCTGTCAGTGGTCCTGGTGTGACTCTGGGACGCCAGCTCAAAGGAAAAGGAAGGGGAGGGGTAGGCTGGCAGCTTCTCGGGGCTCCTTCTGGGGATCTCGTCCTTCCCTTGCATAAGACCACATGCATACTACCCTTGGAACCGGCGGTCCCAGAGGTAGGATGGATAAGGCGGCAACTTACATGACAGCGTCTCATGGTGTGACCTCGCTGTCCACTGTCGCACACCGCTGCTACGTGGCAGCTCATGATTGGAATTCCGTTAGCATGCTGCATACCCGGGCATAGGACCCCAGGTTGTTCTCATTCATTCCCTCCTGAGTGACAGTGGGTTGCAGATTCCTTCCAGAGAACTGCCTTAGAAAGAGTGAGGGCAGGGGAGAGTGCTCTTGTGCTCTGGATCCCCTAGAGGAATGGAAGGGGCTGTCGTATGAGGCAGAGACCAGAGTAGGGACCCATTTGGAGCACTTGATGAGCCTTTGCTCCCTGCCTTCTAGTGTGCCCAGACAAACAGCACTGCTCAGCAATGGCAGGTACAGGGGAGGGGGCTCGGTAAGTGAATCAGACCTGTCACAGCCAAGAACCCCACTGGGCCCGTGAACTCTGCCAGCCTCTGGAAGTCAAATTCAAAGAGATCAACTTGGGGCGATATGGTACAATATTGTCACATACCATATACTCTCTCACTTTTTATCAAAGTGTGGGTCGCAGAGGATTTTCACAGCATGCACCTTCTGCAAGTCTAGGATGTGCAAGAAGCCACCAGAGAAAGCTGCCTTCCCCGTACGACTCCTGTTTCTCTACGGCCACCTTGACTAGCTCAGCAGTGACCAGCCTGCCTGCTGCCTGGGCCGCTTTTCCCTGCCCACACTGATTTTGTTGCCACCCTTTTACTTCTTGTCTTTTACTTCTTGCCACCCTCCCTCTGTCCCCCTTCCTTTTTTTTTTTTTTTTAAGATTTATTTGCTTATGCATACAAGAGCTAGGGTATAGGCCAAAGGTGCAGGGGCTGAGAGAAGTCACCAGAGACAGAGTGAGGAGCAGAACAGACAGATCTACTGAAATCCACTACTGAGGGGAGCCACGGGCGAGGCAGGAGAGGTCTGCTGTGCCATGTGGGAAGCTCCTTGGCCGGGGATCAAACTCATGCTGCAGATAGCTTCATAGTGCTGAGACTTAACCCTTTATACCACCAGGGAGGCCCCCCCTTTCTTTCTTACTCCTCCACTCATGGGGATCTGCCTCCCACTTCTCTGTCCTCTGTTCCTTCCCACTGATACCTATCTTTCCAGATTTCTCTCCTCCAAGCAACTCACTTAATCAGACTGAAACCCCTCTATTTAACAGAGCAGCCACTCCTGTCATTGGTAAAGTGAGGTTCTTAAGGTTTTTCCTAGAATGCCCAACCTACTTCTTATAAAGTCCTAAGGAAATTGACACCTTCTTACAGTGCCTTGGAGAGAGCTGCAAGACTTAGACGTGAGTCATTACTGTGTGAGACTCAACAAGCATGGCCAGTTTCCACCAGGAAAAGTCACTGGGGCCCCCAGGTGCAAGCACCCTCTCATTGGGGATGGACAGCTCCTCCCTTTCCAGAGTGTTCTTAACCCTGCTAGAGCACTGGGCTCTCTACTTGTAGGGCTTCTGCAAAGGCACATTTAAAAAGTTCCAAGTCAGCCTGGATGGACCCTGGACACCTTAGAATGAGACGGGTCTACATACTGGAATGGAGAGGGGAAGAGTTGTTTGATCCCAGAGTCATCATCTAGGCTGTAGACAGATGCTTGCTTTGGGCAACAGCAGACAAGACAGTTTCCTTTTTGCCTAAATCAGGACTCGAAACCATGTCTGCCTGGTGCACCACAGCAGGGGCCCAGGATAAATGTGATGAGCCTACAGCAGGAATTGGCCTGGTCCTTTAAGTGGACCTGGGGGGTTTAGTGAGAGCTCTGCCCAGCAAGCCATACGCGACCAGGGCCTTCTAGCCCGAGATGGAAGCTGTTATCCACCCAGCTGGTCTCCTGTCTTGTCTGTGTGGGGAGATGCCACAGATCTGTTTTTATCAAATACGCAATTAAAAAGTCACACTATTAGGAAACTCTGGAGTGTGAACATATGGGCTTCTCCCAAGACTTAGAATTTTTCTGAGCCACTCTGAGCGTGGTGGGGGTCTCGGCTCCCCAGTGTGTCAGAAGGGGCAGACCTGGAGGATAAAATGCAAGCAGGCCAACTTTCAACCTAAAAGAGCAGCCACTGAGATTCGGAGATTCTGGAGTGGAGAGCCCCGTATTTCTCAGCCCCCTTGTTGGAACATGCAGTCCCAGGCTTGGAAATGGCATTTTGCTGTGTGTTGGCAAGAAATCCTGCAGCTGAAACACTTCTCTCCAAATGTCGAGCATCTTTATTTATCCAAATCTCTCCACAGTGTTTGTTTAAAGGGGAGTGCTAGAGAGTAAACTAAATTTTACAATGAGCATATGGATGGCTATAATTGCCGAGGTTTTTTTTTTTTTCATATCTGCTAACTTGCTATATATAAAATTGTGTTTCTATTTTATAGATTTCACACCCTGAAGGCTGCTAATTTTTGCATGCATATGATTTTCACATGAATGGATGGAAATACTAAAATAGTCTTCCCTCTGGATTATCTTAATTAACCTGACCCTACTCAGATAGCAACTAGTGGGTGGAGGTGGGGGGAGACCGCCCATCCTCCATGGCCCCAGCTTCTCTGAAAGTTCCATCAGCCTCTGTCCACTCATGAATTGGCACAATTGCCCTTCAGACCCTTCAATGCTGAAACTTAAATCAGAAAGAACCCTATGTGCTTCTCAGTGCTTTTCATACTGATTTCATATGGATTTTGCCAACCTTCTCTTTGAGAATTTTAAGTAACAGAAATGATATCTGCCTCTGAATTTGCTGGAAATACAGAACACAGGTTGCAAAGGAGATCTAAATGTATAGTGCATCAAGGAATACAAATACTTCCGTTTAGGCGTTGGCTTCCACTTCCTAACCCACCAAACCACCAACCTCTAGTGCCCCCTGGGACCCCCTGGTGGAGATTCGAAGGAGAAAGGAAATGGCCTCAAGTTTGGTGCACAGTATCCTTTCTCTATTCTGAATGGAAGATTGAAGGCCCAGAGAACACCTTCCCGGAGTCCCACATGCTGGGACTTCACAGCCACTCGGAATATAACCCACTGCTGACACCCACTTTGCTCCTCCACAAAGGAGCTCACTATTCTTAGCTGTCAGAGAGTCCTTCTACTCCTTGCTCCATCTTTTTCATTCCCCAGCAGACATGTATGAAGTGTGCACGGTCATGGCTGGATGTTAGGGAGATTCAGAGAAACATTATTGCCTCATTGCTGTCTTGCAGGGTGCTCCAGGCTAGTCAAGGGCGCTCTGCAGGATGAGGGGCAGGGAGGTACTGACAGCAGCACAGAGGAGGCTTCCTCCACCTCCTCAGAGGAGGCCCAGAGTCTGGGAGACAGGGAGGGAGGGTCCAGATGGTGGAAGGGACTCGGGGGCAGAATGTGCACAGTATTATCCTGTGCAATAGGAACCAATCCCCCTGCTGCCCACCCAGAGGACACCTGAGCCCTTGTCAGTGTGTGTTTGCCGAGGGCACTCACAGGCTCCTGCAAATCGCCACAGCCTGCAGGAGACGACAGGCTCTGGAGTCACACTGATGTGGGTTTGTGTCCCAGCTCTGAGTTGGCCAGTTAACCTGACAAGTTACTTAGCGTCTCGGAGCCTCACTTGGGGATTGGGCACCTGGCACAGCCCTGGGCTTGCAAGAAGCATGGTTTGCCTCATGAAGCAGAAACACACCAAGCCCTGTGCTAGGCACTGGGAGCAGAGCCAGGACCAGCTCCAGTGAGGCAAACATCCAGCCAGAGGGGTGGGAGTAGCAAATAAATACAGAATATGCCAGATGTTGGTTATATGACAACTATGAAGGAAAATACAGGGATGGGGGAGACTCTATTCACATATAGTCAACAATGTTCTTTCTAAGGAGTTTGTAGAGCTAGCGATATAAAGGCAGGGAGAGAGTGAGCCCTGGAAATGTCCAGGGGCCAGCATGCGTGGCAGAGGAAACAGCAGTGCAAAGGCCATGGGGTAGAAAAGGGTCTAGAGTGCAGTGAAGAAAGGGGAGAATTGTTGAGGGCAAACATGGGGCCAGATGGTGTGGGGCCTTTCAGGTCAGGGCAACGGCTTGGATTTTGCTCTGATGCGAAGTTTCTGGACAGTTCTGGAGGGTTCATGACAATGACCAGCTTCTTTAGTCACCAGTTTCTCCCAGCCACTCCACAGCCAGCTACTCTGAATGTCCACAGACCTGAGTTCTTCCAGAAGGAGGGCTACCTGCTCCTTACCCTGCTAGAGTCAGATGCCACCATGGCTGTGTCACCAACATAGCCCTTTGTCGCCTGCAGAATTCCAGCTTCCCGTGACTGAACCTGACATCAACAACAGGCTGGAGTCTTTGTGCCTCAGTATGACCGAGCACGCCCTGGGAGGTGAGTGCCTTCTCCCTGCATGCCACTGCATACCCCTGGAGTTGCAGCCCTCTGCTGTCACTGGCAGTAACTCGGGGTGGGAAGGACATGAGGAGGGGTTGGGTAGGGCACAAGAAAGAGTGCGCTCCAGGTGGTTTTCGGCCTTCATCAAGCTGTGACACACCAAGTGGCCCACAGCGTCCTGTCTACTGCCTCTCTGGGAGCTGTCCCCCCGCACCCAGCACACACTGGAGTCCCCCCACAGCAGCTGTCCCAGGCCAATCCAGGAGCGGGAGGACTCAGGAACACACGACGTGGCTTTTAGTGGAACATCCTCCCCACCCTCCTCCCCACCCTCTCCCCCCCAACATTGGATTCGCTCCTTCTCGGCCCTAGATCCCCCAGTGTGGTCCAAGCGTATCCCAACTTGCTCTAAAAATAGAATTTTTGAAACAGAAATCCCTGCTTGTTTTTATATCTCCTTGTTCCAAATGGCTTCCATGCCTCGTGGAGCCCCAGGCAGTCTGAGGTGTCCTTTGCAGTGTGACAGGGATGTGTCTAGTCGGCTGTACCTGTGGAGTGCAGGGTTGCGCCCCGTGAGGAGCTCCCCAAAGAGGCTGGGTCGTCCCGCCATCTGTTTGGTCTGAGGCCATGCGTGGTTACAGCAGCCCTCCATCTTGCTCTGGCCTGGACTCACCGCCAGCCCTGGGGATGTTGGCAAGCAAGGGAGCGATGTCTGCCCCTTCCTGCCAACCTCCAGGGAGGCTCTGAGTCACAGAGATCCAGAGAGACCTGCTGTGACCCTTCCGGATAGCCCTCGCTCTCCAGTCGGACACGCTCAGACACCCGGGAGATGTGCTGCAGGCCGAGAGCCAGGACCGGTGCTCTCTGGCAGCAGCGGCCGGGAGGAAGGCTGCCATCAGCTATGGCTCTGGAGAGTTCAGTCTTCTTGACCAGGGACTTTTAGATTTTTAGTCTCTGCAAACACAATCTTATCCTGAAACCGAATATGAGACAAGCAAGGGCTCTGCATGGAGCAGGGTGGGCCTGCCCAGGTGAGGCGCTCCACAGCCCAGAGGAAGTTTCAGTACCACAAGCGTGTGGACGGCAGGACCTCCAGGTACCAGGAGGACGAGGGCTGCAGGCTCCCTCGGACTGCTGACCTGACACAGTGGGAGCGCACAGCTCCTTCTGGGACCTCACTGGGGTTCCAGGGAACCCCATTTGCAAACCCTGTTCTCTCCCTTGGCCACTCAGATCCTAGAAGCTCTGTAGCCCCACGTGTCCATCCAGGCACCTCCATCAGTGCGTGCGGTTGGATAGACAGGATGTGGTGCAGCTGTAGCACGGACTATCACTCAGCCTTAGAGGAATGAAGTGCTGACACCTGCTGCAGCATGGGCCCTTGCGAGCGCCATGCTAAGTGAAAGAAGCTGGGCACAGAAGTATGATTCCATCAACATGAAGTGCTCAGAACAGACAAATCTGCAGAAGAGTGGTTGCTAACCTGTTAGCGAGAGGTGGGCATGGAGAGTGGCTGCTAGTGGGTACCAGATTTCTTTTAGAGGTGATGAAAATTAGACGGTGATGATGGTTGTAAAACCCTTAATCAACTTATAAAAAAAACCCACTGAATTTTGTTTTATAAAATCAGGACATTTGTGTTAGATGAATTATATCTGTTTTTTCCAAAACATGTTAAAATGGTAGTAACAGGGTTTCCCTGGGGTCAGAGTTAGGGTAGCAGCTGTGATCAAGTCACCGGATCTGGCCCTGTCCGGGCTCTGGTGAGGGAAGCTCCCAGACCCCCTGCTGTGGGGCCTGACTCAGCCCAGCACCTGCCCCACCACCCGCACCACTGACTAGGTGGGCGGGGCTTGCTGCCTTAGAGGAGTCGGCAAGGAAAACTGACCTCCTCCCCCAGGGCTTGCTACAGCATATTGGAAGCTCTCATCAAACTACTAAATACAAACATTATCATCATTAGTGGCCAGAATGCTGAATGCTTTTTATTAAAAAAGCATTTCACTGAAAAGACTTAATTTTTTAGCCCATTCTATTTTTACAGAAATTCTCTACACACTGGTGGATTTTTGCTAATGTTTTCGTCTTGTTAATCTCCTAAGCCTTTTTATTGCTCTGTGTTTTGTTTTTGTCTTTCAATAATCCCCTCGTAAGCAGTTTCCTGGGCAGAGAATGCAAACGGAGTTCAGGGTGGCCCAGTTGGACAGTGGGGTGCTGGGACAGTGCATCTCTGCTGGTCGACCCCTTTTAGGTGCCAGGGAAGATGACCTTGCTGGGGACAGAGTACCAAGAATTAAGACATTTAATAGGAGCCCAAATGACTGGGAAGAGGACAGCAGAGTGAAAGTTCTCTGCGGTGTCTCAGGAAAGGAGGCCAAAGGCCCGAGAACCTAGGAAGCCACGGCCAGGACCACCAGTCTGTGAACTGGCATGTGGCCACTGGTCTTGGGGCCCCTTCCCTTTGGGCTGATCTCCTCGCTGGCTGGCACTGGTGAGGCTGGTAAAGTCTCTTTGACCTTCCCTTTCCACCTCCCTTCCTCTTCCTCAGGTCCCTCTGATAGGACCTATGACGGGGATAGATCGCCTCTGGCATCTTGGTCTGTGAGCCTTTATTTAAGGGTTTCATCTGACTTGTTGGGCATGTTCCTGACCGTGTCCCTTGGTATTCAGGAAGACTCAATGCCAAGTGTGGCCGTTATCTTTCTCCTACAGAGAGCTATGGGGACAGAGATAGCTACAAAAGTGGGCTCCTCCCAGCAAAACAGAATCCATAGTAAATCATATCAGAAAGAGGAATGCACAGTTCACTCCTATTTGTCACTCACCTGCTCCCCTGGCCAGTCCTCCTTGCCCTCTCTTTAGATGCCTTGGGACTTACAGCCCACTTCTAGCCCATATGAAGACTATGCAAATTAGAAAAAGGCTCCATTTTTTAAGAGGCTGTTCTGCCATTTATTTGAAATGTGTGATAATAACTATGAAATCTATGATGATTTCATGTGAATGAGGACCCCTGGCATTGTGCAGCCCACAGCTTACACATTGGCAACTCTGGACTTACCTTGTGGTCATCCCCCTGCATATTAATACTGTTGCCCTTGGAGGATGAGGTGTGAGACTGGAATTCTGAGGGGTTGGATTAGCTGAGATTTTCATGTTTCTAGCCCTGAACTTCCACAGCTATAAAGGGTAGGTATCAATGAAATGAATCGGTGGGTGAGTCCTCGCAAGAGATTTCACTGCCCTTCTGTCATGCCCATCAAGTGTACACACACACATAGCTACTGTTCTCCCCAGCCAGGTACTGCTTCAGAGCCACAACAGGAGGCTCTGGCCGAAACCTGCAGAAAGCAAGGAGAGGCTATCAATGATAAATTCACATCTGTGGGCCTCTTGGACTGATGATCTGATAACCAGAAATTCTTAGGGAACAATCTGCTTCTCTTTAAAATCTCTCCAAAAATTGCATAGAACTTTACACAGACACACACACACACAGACACACACACACACACACACACACACACACACACACACACACACACACTTCAAGTCCAACTTGGGGAATTCTAAGTAAGATGAATAGATTGTATCAATGTTAGTAATTTGGTGGTAATATTATACTAGTTTTATAAAATGTTCCCATAGGGAAACTAGGCAAAACCAGAAACCCAGGACTATGTCTTTCAACTGCATGTGAACCTGTAGTGATCTCAATAAAAATTTCCAATAAAGAAACATTTCTTCAAGTCCCTGCTGGCAAGATGCCAGCCTGGCACCACCCATGGGGAAGGCCAAAGACCCCTGCAGAGCACTCAGCAATCCTCCCTACCACTTAGGTCCTCCAGCGTTCCCTGGAAGACTCTGCTGCCCTGTCACACCTAAGTTCTGCCAACTGAGTGTAGATGCTCCATCTAGACCAGGTTTGTATTAATGACGTTTACACTCATGTTTGGAAATGAAGTTCAAGGAAGATAGGGAGGCATCCCTCATCCCTCCCTGGCCTTCATTTACTGGTGTCTGAACAAGAGTCTTTCCTGCCTCCATGAGAGTTAATCCATCCCTTGTCAGCTCTAGCCTGGACTATTGTAGGGGACCTCCTGCACCAGCTTTACGCGGGAACCATTCTTAAATCAGACCTGGTTACTCTGCTGCTTATAATTCCCCAGTTGCCAAGCTCCTGTTCCTAATATACAAGACCCTATGGTTTGATTCTGGGGACTCTTCCATAGTCCCCTGTGTAGGCTCCCTATGCTGTCTGTGTCACTCATGGCCTCTGATCTCTGAACTGCATGTCCCCCAATTCTCTAATTCAGTTTCAGTAACTCCACAACGTCGACAAACATCGACAAGGCATTTCCCGAGAGCCCATGATTCTTAAGACAAAGAATGTGGATTACTCTGGGTCAGATGCATCCCCTGGTTTGCTCAGCTGTGGGCAGGGTCAGATTCACAGCCGTTTTGTCCCCAGTCTTTCAGTTAAGACTCATAGTGAGATGGAGCCGCTCCCAGAGAAAGGGATGTGAGCAAGACGGTTCCACCCGCATCTCTATTACAGTTCCTGTCTGGCTCTTGGGCCACATCTCCTGCCATTCCTCTGTTCCCATGTCATCAACCTCTGGCCTGCCCTTGGCCCCACCGTTCACGGTGCCTGTACATGAGCTTCATGCCTTCCCCTCCTTTATCCTTCACCCAGCTTCAACCAGCAGCATCTGAAAAAGTCAATTTCTCTGTGAAACTGTCCTTGACTTCCAAGGATGACTGAAATCTTCCATCCTCCATGTTCCTGCTGTGTACATAGTCCATGAGAGCAGCTCTCACTAGTATACTATTCGGGTTACATGTCTGTGTGCTGACCAGGATATGAGTACCCAGTGGGTGAGGAGTAAGTCTTTCTATCCTGGTATCTATCTAGGTTTAGTTTGATTTGTGGCAAAAATAGCTGTTTCTCAAATGTTGAGCGGGTGAGTGTGTGAATAAATGAGTGAATAAATGAATTTACCTCTTATCTGTCCTCAGAAACTGAGAAGCCCATCATGCCTGGAGTTGACCTGGTGGGCATGAATGGGCGGTTTCTGCTCACACACTGTGTACCTATGTCTCCTGCAGACGGGGTTGACCGGACCTCCACGATCTAGAAGCTGAAGATGAGAGTGACCGCGCTGGCCGTGAAATCGACTGCTGCGGGTCCAGTGTCAGCCATCTTCAGGGTTGCACAGAATCCTCCAAGATACTTTGCAGCCTTTTTCCCTGGTCCCTCTCCCATTTTGATTTTGTGAGAGCGTAGGTCGTCCTTGTAAACATATCAGTAGACCTGGGATTGGTTATTTTGTCATTTGTTTCTGTCATTGGGATGGCTTGGTGTGTGGGCTGGGAAGGGGTTTTTAGGGAAACTTGGGACTAGGGGTTGGGGGAGGTGAAGGGAATGTCAGTGGCTTTCTGGATGGAATGGGGTGGGGGGGAGGGAAGAGCACCACCATGAAAAAGATAAAAGAGACACAGGAGAGAGGCAGAAGCCGCAGCCCTGGGAGCCCTCTCCGAAAGCCTGCCCTCACAGCCAGGCCCCAGGAAAGGCATCGATACGAGCGACCAAAGCAAGATGGCGCCTCGCCCTTCCGGTCTCCCTGATTGGATTTCCCTGAGGCCCCTGCCTGAAATCCAGTCGAGGGGAGGGCCGTGAGTCATGGCGACGGGGGCAAGAAGGGAGAAATTCCCTCCAACAAAATTTCAGATAAACTTTGATTTGTATATTGTTTACATAACAATTTTAAAGGGTACATAATGTGTAAAGGGTTTGGGTAGAACTTCTTCATACTATGGTTTTTGTAAAGGATTTATTGATATGGATTCATTTTTTCCCTCTATTTTTATAACAGCAGCAGAGTTGTCTTTTTAAATGACTGTCAAAGTTCTGCTTCTCAGAAGGTGGTCGTTGTAACGTAGGCCTGGGTGGCTGCCTGTCACCCGGAGGTGGAAGGGACGCGTAGGTTGATGGAAGCTCGAGACTGAGGCAGTAAGGCACCGAGCGAGGATGACGGCGCCCTGTGATGGGTTATGGTTACGTATTTGCTTGCAGGTCCCAGAGAGATTGTAAACAAATCCTGCAGTCCCTTTCTGGGCTGGATTTGCTTCTCACCCAAAGACCCCTCCTCCTCCCCACCCCACCATGGGGTTTCAACCATCACTCTCACCCGCACTCCGCATTCAGGTGAGGTGAGTACAGGTTGCACTGGAGAAGAGGCCAGGACTGACGTTTCCCGCTTGCAAGAGGCCTTCATGCGCAGATAATAAGCTCCAAATGCTGTTTACAGAGGGGATGTTCTCAGGAATATGAGCCTGAGGCTGCGTCTCCTTTGTGGGCTCGCTGCTGAGGAAGAGAAGGGGTCCGGCCATGCTGTATAAATAGCCAGCAAGTAACTGCGCTCGGGAGATCTGGTGCCCAGGAGGCCTGGCTCCACCGTCCGTCTTTCTTACATAAAGAATGTGAGAGAGGTCACCCTAGTGAGGAAAGCGAAGGTTCTGTCCACATGGTATAAGTCAGAGATTTGCTATATTGTTGGCTGATTTATCCATCCACACAGAAGGGACCTAAAACCACTCATTACATGGTGAGAGATTAACAAGCTATGCTACCAAGTAATAGCTCTATTTCTTAAGGGCAAGAAAGACTGTGTTTCGGAATTTGGTGCAATGGCGGGTATTAGAGGAAATCAAAGAGGAGTTGTGCTCTGCACTGGAAAATTGGGTTGTGTAAATGATGGTATGAATGCATAGCCAGAGGCGAAGTGGAGGAGATGGTATAAGGCCTGTTTATTAAATGGATGGTCCGGTGCCATTTCTTTTAACAAAATCAAAGTCAAAATTGAAGAGATCAGACCGTGAAAATTACTGCACTTGCTTACAGTTATTTAAAAAAAAAAAATTTAAAGGCCTTAGTGAACTTTAATTTACTTTTAAAATTAAAAATGTGCACCTAACACAGCCTTGGACAGTGTAACTAGGCTTTCTGAACTCTCTAAGATCTAAACAACTTAACCATAGAGAACCTTTAGCAAGCAAGGAAAGTTGAACCACAGTATCATGCATTGCATAAAAAAGAGAGACCTCTCCTTGGGTGACAGTGTTCTGAAGATGCAAATCTTTGTGCCGAAAAAGGAAAGATTTTAGTTGTTTAATTTTCTTTAACCAAATGCCATTAACAGTCATCCTTCTCACCCCTTTTCTAAACAAGCTCAGTGTTATGGGAAAGTGTGTTAGGATCATATGTAAGGCAGGAAGAATAGGTCAAAAGTGTTGTGAAGGGCAAAGTTAAGGGCAGAGGGTTTGTGAAGGTGTTTTGGGGATGCTAAGAAAGTTAAAAGAGGAGAAAAGCAATGGTATTAAGCAGCTCGTGGAGAAAAGACAAAGCATTTAGATCTGCTGCAAAACAGATCCATAGAGACTCAGTTGTTCAGAAAACAGATTGTGAACACAATCACATTAGCATGAATCCTTTAAAAGGAAGACCTTAGAGTATTTGCAAATCTGAATTTCTATTTATTCCTTCACTGAATATAGAAACAGTGGTTATCTGATTATTAGAGATATTATTTTGGATATGTTACTTATTAACGCGCTATGGCTGGTAACCATGATAAAGTGTTATTAATAACAACATAATTCTTTTTTTAAAAAAAGGAAAAGCTTATTTTTCATTGACTGTGTATAGATTTATCTACTTAGTTGTGTTTTGCTATCAGTGTTTTAATTTTTTTCAGTTGTGTGTTCTGATAAATTCTAGGAGCCAGTTCCCACCTTGTTTTGAGTCCTGTGTTGACTGCAGGTATACAGCTCAATTTTAAATCCTAAAGCAAAAGAATTTTATTTATAAAAGAATCAAACAGTTGCATGCATAAGGCTGTGAAGTCGGATATTTAGTAATAAAGCGGCAGTGCCTTTTTTTGTATTTTCCCATTGACCCCAAAATGCAACTGTTTTATATAAAGTAAATAGTAAACATTAAAATCTCAGAGTAAAATCTATTTCACTACATGTTTTTCTCCCCGTGTTCTGATTTAAGCAGTGTGTATTTGGCATCTCCATACTGTCCTAGGGACAGTGGTGTTCTACGATATTATCATGTATGATGTTTTATTGGTGCTTTTTACTCATAGTGGTTTCTTACCAGAAACAATAGGAAGACACACATGAACTGTGTACAAGAAATGAAACATTGCTGCTGATGTGTGTGTGTGTGCGTGTGTTTTTTCACATGCTTTTGAGTTTCACTTTTTAAACTAGTGCCAGCAAGCAAAATAAAGAGGCTGCTGGGTCTTCCTGCAGAGGACGCTGTTTGCACCAAGCTCTCAAATCCTGTGTATGGATGGTCCCTTTTTGGTGCCCAGGATTGGAGCTACAGCTGGGGCCCCTCCCTCTCCCATTCATTTGAAGAGACACTGAGGAAAACGAAGTTTTTTTTCTTTTGAGGTGTCTTCCGCTGCCTTTTATGGAATGGGAGCCTTATTCGGGTCTTTGGTTCTTCTGCACCTCTCGTAGCTACTGCCAGTGCAAGGTTGGCAGATGTGCATTCTCCGGCTTAATCAGCATCTCTCCGAGAGCCTGGGCTGGGAGACTGAGCTGGGCTGAATGCATAGGCATGCAACCAGAAGGGCAGCGAGAGGAAGAAAAACAGGCCCGAGTCTCTAGCCCTTCGGAGAAGTCTGCGAGCGGGCATCTCCGACTCGGGTGCAGGGAAGCAGCCCGACCAAGTGCTCAGTGTGCCTGTTACAAACAGGACCTGCAGGAGGGTAATTTGCACATGGGGCTGTGATAACACTAATGTTGATTTTTTTTTTTTTTTACAAGTCATCAGAGATGTTTGCAAAGTGAGTTTTATTTTTTGTAATTCCTTTATCTTTACTTAAAGGTGAATGTGTATTCCTCTGGGAGGAATAGGAAGAAAACAGGAATGTTAATAATGTCAAACAGAAGACTTCCTCCCTTATTAATATATAACCCTCATGTATTTATGCCTAATGTAAGCTGACTTTTAAAAAGCTTTCTTTTGTTGCATGCCCCGTGCAGGCATCCCTATTGTACATGCATGCCTTTTGTCCTGTTTTCCTGTATAAAGTTAGTGAACAAAGAACTATTTTTGCCTAGTTCATGTTGCCAAGCAATGCATATTTTTAAAATTTGTCATATATGGAAATAGCATGTTTGTTACATGTAAAAGCTTTACTGATATACAGATATACTAATGTTTGAAGATGCTGTTCTTTGCCAGTGTACAGTTTTCAAATGTTGTTACCAGTGAAACACCCTTGTGGTTCAAACTTGCTACAATGTATTTATTACTCATTTCCTCCCATGTAACTAAGAATCATGGCTATATTTCATATCAACGTTATATTGAAAGTGAAGGGAAATGATTAATACAAGGTTTTGTAACACTGGTGTGTGTCTGTCTTTTTTCCTTTTGTCAATATGATCGATTCGAAAACAAGAACTGAATCTTACAAATAAGCCAGCAGGGAAGAATGGGCATGATGTGCCTGCAAACTATTCCCACCTGACCCTTCTATGCAAATTGTCTTCAACTATGAGGCACTTTTTCTTTTTAGCAAAAAGATAGTGAGAAAGGTGTAGAAATTTATGCAGTTCTGTGCCCAGAGTAGCTAATAAATGCATCCCCTGATTTAGGGGCATGTTTCTAAATACACCCCCTCACCTATGGCTGATATGCTTATAGCTTGCTCTCTGCTCTCAATGCCTTTGAAACAGTCACCCCATAACCACTGCATAAAGAAACAGAAGCCTCCTGGGAGCCTTGGGCCTTAAGCTACACATGGCTTGAATCTCCCCTTGATACTTTTTACATGGTAATGTAAATCCTAAATGTCCCTCAAACATATGACTGGAGAGACTAACCTGGATTTGAATTTTGGCTCCAGCATTCTCTGTGTGATGTTGAGCAAGTTACTTAACCTCTCTGAGCCTTGTATTTGGATTGTTATTTGGGGCTATGATATTCAAGTTTGTGTAATTAACCTCTAATTCCCCCCCCAAAAAAAGGTAAAGACAAAACATAAGTTAAAATGATTTTTGATACCAAAACCTAGCAAACCAAGATTTTTCTGAAGCAACCAAAACTTAACATTTTGACAATAACCACAGATGACTCCTTTCCCGCAAGGCTCCAGCTGCTCACGAGACATGCAAAATACAAAATGGTCCCCAGAAACATCAAGAAGTGCCTTGCAAGCTGAGATATTATATGAAATTACTCCTAAAGTTAAATTCACACAATCCAATGTGCTGTATCTCACAGTAGGACTCAGAATAGTCTAAAGGGAAGGGGAGAATAAGTGTTCAAGAGAAAAGTTGAGTCTTGGTTTTGAAATATGTGGGGTGAGGGCCTCCCTGGTGGCGCAGCGGTTAAGCACTGCACTGTGGAGCTGTCAGCAGTGGCGACGAGAGTTCAATATCTGGCCAGGGAGATTCCCACATGGCGCAGCAGACCTCTCCTGCCTCGCCCGCTGCTCCCCTCAGCAGTGTATTTCTGTCGATCTGCCTGTGCTGCTCCCCACTCTGACTGTGGTGAAACCTCTCACTGCCCCACGCCTCTGGCCTATACTCCAGCTCGTATGCATAAATAAATAAATCTTAAAAAAAAAAAGAAATATGTGGGGTGAGGGGAAATGGGATTTGAGAGATTAAAGGAGAGTGAGCATGAAGGTCAGCAATTTTTATCAGCAAAGTTGTGGCTCTTTGGCAGAGACCTGCATACAGAATATTCAATCCTGGACAAAAAGTTACTCACATTCAAGCTATTAGGACTCCCCCTAGCAGTGCCCTCCCTCAAAAAGAGATTTAGTTCCATTTATCTTAAAGGGGGATGACTAACACCTATATAGTGCGCCAGCTTGGCAAAGGCTGCCTCTGGTTTGAGCCAGTTCGGAAGGGGCACAGGTGGGCACTATCAACATACTCTCCATGCTAATGAGAAAGGTGCCACGGGAGTAATGCCAGAAGCGTAATCCAGACTCACATAAAAGCACCTTTAGCTTGGTCCCTTGAACAGTCACTGCATTTATCAATGACCTTGGCTCCTGGTCTGTCCAAGACCTATTGTCCCATCAGGCAGAGGAGAGGGCTTGGGGGCAGTGGAATTCTCATCCATAACCAGAACCTAATCCTTCTCTAGAAAGATGTGGAGTGGTTAGGGGGCACCTGGCTTACCAGAAATAGTGTGGCAGTCCTTACTTTGTCCCTGGCCTGGTGGCCAATGCTAACACATGGCACTCCCATGCCAATCTCACAGACCTCATGCCATAAGCATCCACAAACGCCTCCATTTTCTGTGTTCCATGCTCACATCACAATACTTGACAACCACCCCCTTTCCTGAGCACTTACCCTCAACAATAACTCTAGGCAACCCTCATTCACTCACTGTTTCTCAAACCACCTGCAATTTCCAGTTGTAGTGGTTGCTTATTTCCAATCAAGGGTCCAATTCTTTTGTAAATTATGGTTGACCCATGAACATCATGGAAGTTAGGGGCTCCAGTCCTCCTGCAGTTGAAAATCCCCATGTAACTTCTGAGTACCCCAAAACTTAACTACAGTCATCTGTGTGGGTTGTTTCAAGACCCCCAAGAGATCAGAATCTGCAGATGTTCAAGTCTCTTATAGTTGGGCCTGCATATCTGTGGGTTTCCAATTCATACACTCAACCAACCAAATCCCCAAACAATGAACCCATGAATATAGAGGGCTAACTATTGGGGCAGGTGTAGGGGGGTGGGATCTGCAACTCAAATCTCTGTTGTTCAAAGGTCAACTGTAAAATAAAGATAAAAGAAAAAAATTTCAAGCCCCCAAGATTGCATTCAATTTGAGAAACAAAACTATCAAGTTGCTATGAAGGACCCTGTTCCTGCCCTAAGCTCAACAATCGCCAAAGTCAGTCTGGGAGAGCACGCTCAGGATAAGATGATGAAACGACTGGCATCTCTTCTCACCCAAGCCAACAATGCCTGAAGCGCAGAAGAGTAGTGACCCTAGGGCCTGAGGAAGGCCTACAAGTTGGCCCAAGAACAGTCTGGGCTTTTATCACTGTCATTTCTACCAGCTGAACACAAGCTAGTCAGGAAAGGGACATGTTGAAGGAGGAAAAGGAGGAGAGTCCAGCAGGTAATGAATGGACCCTGGGAGGTGAGCACCCAAACCTGAAATCTCTGGACATGATGAGTCCGTCCATAGAGCGCCATTGCCATAGCAACCCTGAAACCGTGGTCTTCACACTCTGCTCTGGACTTTTGGCCTAAATGGATTGGGTGGCTCCTTTGTGTGTGGGTGTCTGTCCCAAAGGCCCCACACATTTGGGACTCAGGTGCATGAGGTAGGAAATGTGGGTGACTGGGAAAATGGGAAACTTTAGCAAAATGTGAACGTGGCATCTCAGTTCCCAGTGAAGAGCTTTCTGGAACAAGGGCGGCTTCAGGATCCTCCAGCAGCCTCTCCAGCCAGCCTGGCCTCTGGGGGTCCGGGGCAGACACTGACTTCTCTGTGATGTAAACCTGGGAATTCAGTGGCGGAGAATTTCCTCCATGGAATATTTTTCACTCTTATGTGGTTTCTACTTCAATTTTTAAAACCAATGGAGAAATATTCTGGCAATCTTATAAAGCTCATACTTTATGAAAAGACAGCTTTGTGTTTATGTTTGACTAAGAGCATGTTTTAAAATAGTGTGTTCCACAGTTTTTTGAGGTTTTATATTCTTAAGTCCAATCCAGGAGAAACAAAATCAGAGCTCTGCTGAGTGAAATGGTCCATCAGAGCTGCTGGAACCCGAGGCGGTCCCTGTTCCAGTGAAGCCCTCCTGCGGGAACCACAGCTGAGACTGGGTGTCCCAGTCTGCACCAACGTCCTTGGGAGATAGTTTTAGTTTTCCATGCCATAAAATCCTAATAGGCTCCAGAGTGAAGTCAGATGAACCTATGAAACCCCCAAATCAGACCTGTTCAATCGGACCTCACCACTTTGCTTTGTGTTATGCTTTTCCCAGATCTATCTGCTCACTGGGGAAATGTTAAGCTCAGTTCTCCTGGCCCTGGATCTGCCGAGATCTTCTTGGTTTTGACCCATGGCCTTGTTACTCATCCAAGGTGGAAAACGTACAAAGACAGCAAAGTGAAGAGCAGAGAGAAAACACACATGACAACTCTCGTCCCTCCACTCATTGCCAACACTCACTCCAGCCACCGGGCTGAGAACACAGAACAAACATCCTCCCCACACCTGTGCCCAGGACCTGGAGTTCTCCATCCCCTCAGCCACTCTGCTTTGCTCACCTAGGAGAGAGACTCCAAACCCTCCTTCACCTGTGCTTCACTCTATTTATCCAAGCATGTTTCTAAAGTGTTCTTATACAACCCAATTACCCCAAGAAGATTTCAGGGGGTTTGGTCCATAGTTTGCTGTCCTCCCCATACAACAGGGTTTCCTGAGGACCGGATGCTCAGCAACTTCTAAAGACAAGAGAGGGTTACCTTGCAGGACACAAGCACCAAGAGCCTTCTGGAAACGGTAGATGAAGTCCAAAGTCAATGAGATCTGCTCCCTCTGCCCACCTGAGGAAACCTGAGCCGGATCTTGGGGTGGGAGGTTCAGCCTCTGAGCTTGAATGATATAAGCCCAGGGGCAGGGTGTCTCTAAGAGGGCAGATGACACAAGAGGACTTCTGCCCTCCTCCAGGGCATGGCCCAGCCCAGAGAGCGCCTAGCCCGGAGGGAGCAAGGGAGCGCTTCCTGTCTTGGGTCCCTGGGAAGCCTCATGTACAGCAGAGGAAAGTAAACATCTGATCCCTCAGATGAAAGGGAACACCACCAAAAGGACAAAAAGCAGGAACTCTTGGAGAAAGCCTCAGGGGCACTCCAGATTTGGAAGCAAGAGAGAACACGTGAGTTTGAGGAACTGAAATAAGTAAATATATGACTGGAATGTAGAATGCGGGGATGGGGAGCAGTGGGAATCAGGGCTGGGGATCGATGGAGGCAGCAGAAGGTCATAAAGAGCCTCATAAGCCATAGTAAAAATGTGGACTCTACCTTAGGACAGAAGCTGCCTTTGCTAATAACTAGACATAAGGCTGTGTGTGTGTGTAATAAAAGCAGACAAATGAAAAGTATCCCTCCTGTCCCACACCCTAGTCGCCTAATTTCCCTCTCTAGAGACATTCTGTGTTCATTTCTTGAATACCCTCTAGGATGCTTTCCCCCTCTTTTCACAAACAGACAGACAGACACTATGTACACTGTTCATCTTGCATGATATTTTTCTTCTTTTCACTCAAACTTAAATCCATTTTAGAAAGCATGCAACACTGTTGCTTCATACTTTCTGAAGCAGTGCGCCACTCCATGGACCAATGTGGCTTCCGAACCAGCCCTGGCTGGTGGACCCTTGGGTTGCCTTCCTTCTACTGCAAAGAATGCTATGCTGAACAGCACTGTCCATGGGTCACTTCACAAGGGTGGGTCTCCACTAGTGGGAAAGTGGGATTGCTAGATTAAAGGGTATCATATCAGCTGGGTTTGCCAAAGAAATCAAACTGGTGAAGGAAAGAATAGAAAAGCTAAAGGAGGTATCACAAGACTAGAATCTGGTTCACACAATGCCAAGAGGATTTAACATAATCACTTCAAGCAGGTATCAGATGCTGCAGGAGTCTAGGGGAGTGTCAGGAGCTCAGATCAGGGGTATTCAAAATCAACAACAAGCAAACACTCCTGGTAGGAATGAGCCCCTCCCAAAGACCGAAAGACAAGACTATATCAGGGCAATCTCTGCCATGACATGGGGCAGCCGTCCTTCTGCCCACCTGTGACTATGCCGGTGCTTCTTTCCACCAACTCTGTTCCTCTGCAGGGCAGCGGCCTTCCTGCCTGCCCCGACCTGTGCCACGCCAGGGCTTCTCTTCACTGATCCCCCTCGGCAGAGGCAGCTCCCCTCAAGGATGCCCACCTGCAACCATGCAGGCCTCTCTTAGCAAGCCTGTCCCTTTCGGAGCAGCTCTTCCTGCCCACTCGTGCCTATGCAAGCGTCCTTTATTCTTTTGTCCCTTTCCTGAATAAACCTGCTCTTTAAATATAACCAACGGCTCTGTCTTGTGGGGAAACTCACCACATGCCGCTGAAAGGGGAGCTCTGGTGAAACCTCTCCCAGAGTGAACCCAAGGACCCTACTCTCCATTGACCCCAAAAATCGACTTCAGAACCAGTAGTAGCTTATCAGAGAGAGAGATTTATTTTGGGGAATTAATTTAAGGGCTAGCAACTGTGAAATCTGTAGGGCAGGCCAGCTGGCTGGAAAGCCAGGCAAGATTTGGTGCTTCATTCTTGAGGTAGAATTTCTCCATCTTCCAGAAATCTGAGTTTTCACACTTAAGACTGTCAGCTCATTGATGAAGCCCACCTCTATCATCGAGGATAATCTTTACTTAATATCAACTGAATGGAGACGTTCAGTACCTCTACAAAAAACCTTCACAACATCACCTAGTTAATGTTTGATCAAATAACTGAGGACTAATGCCTTGACAAGTCACATCCTTTGTCATTTGACTAATTTCTCCCAAGTTGCCTTCCAAGGTTTGCTCCTTCCATGGGGGATGGTGTTTTATGTCCTGTACTCATAGCAATTCCTCTATTACCAAACTGTTTGATATTTTCCAATCTAATAGAGGAAAATAATGTGTCCTTTTCATTTGCAATTCTTTTTTTTTTTTAAGATTTATTTATTTATACATACAAGCTGGGGTATAGGCCAGAGGCGTGGGATGGCGAGAGGGTTCACCAGAGACAGAGTGGGAAGCAGAACAGGCAGATCAGAAACACACTGCTGAGGGGAGCAGCGGGCGAGGCAGGAGAGGTCTGCCACACCATGTGGGATTCTCCCCGGCTGGGCGTCGAACTCGCATCGCGCACTGCCGACAGCTCCGCAGCGCAGCGCTCAACCGCTGCGCCACCAGGGAGGCCTTCATTTGCAATTCTTATTTGAGTGAGATCGAGCATATTTTTATATGCTTAATAGTCATTTGTATCTTCTTTGACCTTCTACGCATCTATTTGCCCATTTTACTTTTGGGTTGTTGGTCTTTTTCTAATTAATCTATTAGTACTCTTTGTATGATGTGGAAATTAACTGTTGATCTGTGATATGAACTATGAATATTTTTCCTAGTTTATTTGTCTTTTTATTTTTACCAGTGGCAATTTGTGCCGCAGACAGTGTTTTTTGATGGAGTGATTTTCATGATCTGTCCTTTAATGTTTCTTGATTTTTAATCCTATTTAAAATTTTTAATCCTATTTTAATCCTCTCCACTTTGAGATATACTATGTTTTCCTCTAGTATTTTTATGTTGTCACTTTTCTACATTTGTATCTTTGAACCATTCTTTGTGTAAAGTATGAGGTATGGATTCAATTTTATTTCTATGTAAAGAAGACTGGCTACCCAGTTGTGCCTACACTACTTATTGACTAATCTATCTTTCCTCCACTGATTTGAAATGCCACTTTTGTAATATACCAACTTCCTCTGTGTACTTAGGTCTATTTCTGGACTTCCTATTTTTCTTTCCATTGGTATGTTTCTCTGCTCATGCACTAGCACCCCCACTGTTTTAATTGTTATAAGTTTAAACTTTGCTTTAATATCTTGTTAGGAGATTTCTGTTTTAGAAAGTTCAGTCTGACTATATTTGGGGAAATGGATTAAAGGAGAAGAAAATAGAGACAGAGAGATCCACCAGGTGATTAGTTCAGACAGCCCACTGATAAGAGGAATGGCAGCAGAAACAGGGAGCTGAGCAGATCTACAGTTCTCAGGGGGAGTGTCATCATGAGTAAGGATGGACCGTACATGGCGATGAAGGGAGAGACTAATGAGTCCAGAATCCCTCCCAGCTTTCTGGCTGGGGCAGGTGGGCAATTAGGATTCATCAGGGAAGGAGTGGGCTGAAGGCACATGGAGTTTATGTTATTTGACCTCTATCATGATTTAAGACAAGTCACCTGAGAAAAATAATAGCTACTAGTATATTGTTATTCTGCCTAGCCGGTAAAGCTAGTAACTTTACTTTGCAGATGGGGAAACTGAGGCTCAGCAATACCAAGAAACTTGGCTAAGGTCACAGAACTGTTACAGAGTGGGTTGGGGCAGGAGCTCCTCTCCAGGTATGTCTACCCCCAAATCCTGCTAGGAGGGGATCATGGCAATCTGTCTCAGGTTCCAGGGACCCCAATGGAGTACTCATGCTAAGGAGATTATGGTGAAACTCTAGAAATTTTCTTTCCAACATCTGTTACAAGCTGATACAAAAGGTTCTACATAGACAGTAAAATTCTGCAAAGTGACTCTCAAGACATCAGTTCAGTATGGCCCCCACCTCCATGGAAGAGGAGCACTTTGACTATGATTCTCAGCCCTGTTGCATACAGATAACGGTGGGACATCTGCCAGCTGTTGCTCTGGGCCACCCAAAAGACTACCTTGCTGGTTGCGTGGCACAGCCTGAACTAAATATAGGTTTAATACTCATGTCCTATAAATCTATAAAGTTTTGTTTTACATGACTAGAAAACTTTAACTCTATTGACTTTCTATTACAGTGCAGTTCTTTTTAGTATAGATTTGAAGAAATGATATTATTTATTAGATAGCTACATTCTACCTTACATATATTTACATGAATTCTAGGTAAGCAGAGAGGTGATCCTCAGCACCCCGAGGATTCCAATGTACATCCCAGTGTGAGAACCACCCATTAAAGGATCCCACTCCTCCCTTTTTGCTGCCGTAGCCTGTGATGCCACGTGCTTCTGTGACTTTGATAGAGGAAGGGGGAAGGCAGCTGTTCCCATCAACTCATCAGAGTTAATAACTAGCACCTGACCACAGCAGGTCTGGTCACGGCCCTTAGGAGCACCCCCTGCAGGGAATCCTCGAAGCCAAGCAGAATAAACAGTAGGGGTTCAAGAGATTCAGAGGCACTTCTCAAGTCTCCCCAACTGGCTTGCAGCGGTGATTGCAACACCCACCACCCAGCCTTGATTTTTGGCAACGTGTAATTTAGTTGGATTCATGTTCCTCGGGCTGCATGACACACTAGCTGTGTGATCCATTAGCCAGCATTCACCAACCTGACTCTCCAAGTATCTGTGCATGTAAGTTAGATTGTGCTGCCTTAACAGAACCCCCAAAATTTGGGTGACTTAAAACCACAAAGACCGATATCCCCCTGGGCTGCACGACTATCGCAGGCCAGCCGGGGCCTCTGCCCGATACAATTCACCCTGGAACCAGACTGACAGGCTCTCAACAACTGCATCATTGATATTTGCCACAACAGAGAAAAAGAAGGCTGTGACTCCCACCAGAAGTGAAATGTGGCGCGTCTCACACTTCCTCAACCAAAGCGAGTCCCACAGCCACCGCTAACTTTAAGGGATCTGGAAATTGCAATCCTACCCTGTACCCCCATGCGCAAGGTCCTCAAGCGCCCATCTGTCTGGCATCCCACTGTAAAGAACCTGGGTGCATTTCAGGGACAAGCTCTGGTCGCGTTACCTGGGTTTGCTGCTGTCTTCCGGACCTCAAAGGCATGGAGGCTTGAAGAGGCATCATCAGATGAAGTGGTGTCTGGATGAGGGGTGACCTCCTGCCCCACTGCGGCACACTCACGTCCCAGGGGCTCAGCCCAGACTCTCCCCTCTTGTTAGCTCTCCTCCAACTCCAGACTCGCGAGACCATCCCTTTCATCGCGCTTCTCCAGCCTCCAGCGGGGCTGCTACCTGTGGCTCGCTCCAGGTTCAAAGACTCAGAAGTCAGGGACTGGAATGCGCTGAAAGGTGCTTTCATGAGCAGTGGTTCTCACCCTCAGGGCACGTTTGAGGCTGCTCTGACTCAGTCTCCCATTCAAAGGCTGGGTTCAGTGGAGTCAGCAGGAAGCCAGCAAACCTGACTGTTTGAGGTACTGACTCAAAAAAATTAAATTAAAAGGAACAGGTGCGAGAACAACAGAAGCACTGCAGCAGCTTCCCGCCCACTTTCCCAGGATGTGCCAGGAGTCGGGGTCTCAGCTCACTCCTCACTGCTCCCACAGCGGCGGGTGGGCCACCTACTTCCCTCTCCTGGTGCCTCCCAAGGTCCATTTCAGGCACCACTGGAGAAACTGCCCCCTCCAGCCTGGGACCTTAGCAGGAAAGGCCTTCTGCTCTCCACTTTTGCCTTCAAGCCCCAACTCTAGCACATTTTTCAGGTGCTTTGCTTTTCCTATTTATTCTGGAAGGGGGCATTCTTTGACCAGGACTCTGAAGAAGAGTCCAGGAACCTGAAAGTTTTGTGCCCACTTTGGAATCTAGCTTCCTTCACCTATAAAATGGTATTTCTCTCCCCATCTGGGTACTTAAAGAACTATGAGCTGGAATAAACTGGCTTCCTGGCCCGTGGGCTTTGGAGTGCTAAGTTCAGTCCGAGCTAAGCCATTTTCCAGGTACGTGTCATTGGGTAGATGACTTAGCTCTGTGTCTCAGTTTCCCTATCTTACGAAATAAGGGTAATGCCCTCTGGATATTTAATCCTCTGTATTCAGAGGCCTAAGTGCATTTATGATGCAGAGCCCCTAGAAAAGTCCCGACACACAGAACACTCTTGAGTGTTTGTGGCTGATATTGCCATCATTGCTATCACAAACCCCAAGAATCATCCAGTCCACACTTCAGCCAGTGGCAGGAGTCATAAAGCACAAAGGCAGGACATGAGCCCTTCCAAGCACTCTATCCAGACTGGAGCAACTGGGGAAGCCAGACATGCCATAGACAGGCCATTGCTCTGTTCCCCTTGGAATCCCCAAGTGCTGCTGGAGGCTTGATCTAAGTGAGAATCAAGGACCTTGAGCTTCTGTGGGGCTGCCACCAAGGGTGGCTGGGAGAAAACGTCCTAGTCCGGCTGTGTCCACTGTAGGTGGGGAAATGGAGACAGAGGTCACAGCCTATTGGGTTTCCCTGCCAACAGGGGTCGCTGTGAGGTGGCATCCTACAGAGAAGATCATTTCCAGTGTGATGAATCTAGAATAATAGAATTTTCTTGGGGTTTCCTTCCTTCTCACGTGGGGTGGGGGGAAAGGAGAGGTGAGACTGTTAACAAACCACCAGGAGATGAGATGATAGGGGAACAGGATCAGAGAAAAGCACTGGTCCAGGGAAAGATGGAGAGATTTGGGAATAGAAGACGTTTTGCAAGTGTCAGTTACTGGTCCTATGCCTGACCACTGGTGGCAGAGAATCTGGGGCAGCTGGTTCCGTTTCGGGCCAGAGTCATCGCCAGGCACACACTAGCTGGCCTGAAGCTCACAGTCCAGGTCCTGCACACACACGTCCATGGACATACACTGCACATGCCCCTGTATCACACACATCACACACCCTGATGTACCACACACCACACACTCATGCATGAGTGCAAGCACACGAGTACATACACATACGTGCACACACGAACCCCTCCTAGACTTTTATCCCTGTTCCTATAGCACTTTTTGTGACTAAGAATCCCCCAGCAATGTACTTGGTGGCTGTAGCAAGGAGAAAAAGGTCACCTTAAACATTTTCCTTGGCAAACCTCCTGTCACATTCTGGCAGGAGGTTCCAGAAAAATGAGAAGGGAAGCAAGCAGCAGCAGACGCCCTCTGGTGGACAGCGTCACCTCAGCCACTTCATGTTTGCCCTGGGCAGGCACTCTGGAAACATAGGCTCAAACAACACAGTTGTAATCTGCACAACCTCGCTGTGCCTGGGAGAGGGGTCTCCGGTTGTTATGTGCCAGCAGTGACCCTCCTGTGCACGTGCTCTTCTGGACCCGTGGGAGCACTGGGTCACGTGGCATGTACATTTGTGATTTTGAGAGATGTCACCAAAATTCCCCGTTGTGCTTGTACCAACCAACTGCCTCCCCTCATTGGCAGAAACTAGATCCTGGGACCTCCTGACTCTAAAGCCAAGGCCATCTCCCACAAGTCATGCCTCCCTTGACAAGCCCCCAAAGTCAGGACTAGCATTCATCAGACAGCTTCGCTAGAACCGCATCAATGGCCTCCTCTTGAACCCCCTGTAAATCACCAGATTAGGGGGAGGTGAGTCTTCCTCAGGTAGAATGTCCAGCCAGTCAGTAAGCAGTAGTAGCTCTTGGGGGGTGCACCTTGTTAACTCCCCCCACACACATACCTCAAACATCTAAAGAGAGGCAGAGAAGTGACCTCTGTCCCCAAGGCTTCAAAGCCATTCTCCAAGGACCCACATACACTCTGAGAGGGTGAAATCCTGCAGTGGAGCCTTTGACACTTTGGCCCCCCTGTTCTGGGTTCTAAATTGACAAAACTGTCTTCCTAGTTACTAACTACAAGCAGCATTTGCCTCTGAGGAGAGAGCAAGGGAAGACCCAGGCCCTCACAGCCTCCTCCTAGTGAAGCGCCTTCCCTCTTCCCCTGTCCTTCACTAGAATCAAGGGGCACGTGGCCAGCCAAGGCAAAGCAGTCCAAAACTTTGGGGGTACTGGGGGTGTGCCTTGTCAGTGTAGGGTAAATGGAAGTGATCAGGATTTTTCTGCCCTCCTGCCATTAGCATCAATGATCGACACCTGTGGTCTTACACGCGTGCCAGATGGCGGCACCTGGAGTGTGGCATGGGTGTGCGTAGGTGAGCACACCTGAGCCAAGAGACTGACCATATAAGGGTGAGGTGGCAGAGGTCGTGTGGCAGAGTACAGTGGAGAGCCTCAGAGAACAGTAGAGGCCAGCAAAGAGAGTATAGGGACTTTCAAGAGGGCCCAAGTTGCTGTCTCCCTGCTGGCTTGTCTCCCCTAATCTGTGAGGGGGATGCTAAGGGCTCCAAGATTCTCTTTCAAACTGCCAACTGAGGATGAACCTACCCAGCCTGATGATGATGGTTGCAGAACAACCAGCAAGGGAAGAAAGACAGGGAGTTCCTCAGGCGGACAGTGGGGCAAGACTCTCAGCAGGCCCCACTCTGCCCACCAGACTGGGGGAGCCAGGCCTTGGGGAGGTCCAGCTGGCTTCTCTTGGCACCTGGAGGAAACTACCACTGGAGATCTGGGGGTGCACATGGCACCTGAAGTGGGGGATGGGCTCCCTTGGGTAACCACAGCACCACAGGCTTCTGGCAGCTCCACATGTGCGCCAGGCCTGGCATCTGCCGCCATTATTGCAAGCAAACACCTGTCTGACTGGGACAAGTGTTGTCATCGTTATAATGCAGACAAGACACTACATGGCACTGGAACTGTAGACACAAATCAAACCCTGTTTTTATGACAGGTCATTTGAAATTTAGGGTCCAAAGCAGTCATCAGGGAGCCCAGAGAGAGACCTCACATGGGTAGCCCATGGAGTCCTTCCCTAAGGAACTCAGCAGTGGCTCCCTGCTTCCCTGTAGACTAAAAAGCAAAATTAGCTTTAAAAAGAGATTCACAGGCCTCAGGCCCAGGAGTTGTTTGGGAACACAAGTTTTCTGCCCAGCTCTGTGCTGTGTTTCTTTTCTGTGTGTGGATTCCCAGAAGTAGAGTTCCCTCTGCTGACTTTACAAACACCTATTTACACGCCCTCCTCTGCCACGTGGCAGGCGAGGCACCTGCTTACCAGGGGACGTGGCCTCCCTGTTGGCCCAGGAAGCTGAGGCTAGAGGTCCTCACACTAAACCCTGCTTGAGAACACCCAGAAATCATCACTCATTTTTAGGTTAGATAATGATATTATCTTTTTTAAAAAATCCTATCTCTTGGGATATGCTGCCTATGAAGGAAATAATATGATGTCTGTGATTTAACTCAAAATAATACGAGGGAACATCGCAGTGAAGATGGCATCAAGTAGTGGGATGAAAAATTTGGGCTTTTGCTGAAAGAGAAACAAAATAAAATGAATGTGAGAGGCTGCTGAGAAGAGGAGCCCAGGAGATAGAGAAAAAAAAGATGGAAAGCAGGGCAGCCAGTCAAAAGGGAGCTTCTCTGACAGAGGGATCACAGATGGACCTGGAAGACAGTTGTCATCACCAAGACGACCCCACAGTCTGAGACCAGAGGCTACTACTGCTGCAATGTCTGTGACTGCGGTGAAGGTGCCGTTAGCTTTCTGGATCACATCAATGGAAAGAAACCTGGACAGGTCTACACAGGGGGAAAGTTTCTCTTGGGGCAGGTAAGAAGATGGTGGGCCTCTCTGGTGGCTCGGCGGTTGAGCGCTGCGCTGTGGAGCTGCTGGCAGCTCACGATGCGAGTTCGAAGCCCAGCCAGGGAGAATCCCACATGCCTCGCCCACTGCTCCCCTCAGCAGTGTATTTCTGATCTGCCTGTTCTGCTCCCCACTCTGTTTCTGGTGAACCCTCTCGCCGCCCCACGCCTCTGGACTGTACCCCAGCTTGTATGTATAAATAAATAAATCTTAAAAAAAAAAGATGGAAGAGAAGCAGAAGGATTATGGTTTTGAGAAAAGAAAGAAGGAACTCAGAGAAGAGGAGGAAAAGTCTGAAGTCTGCAAGAGAAACAGGAGAAGAGGACTGAGGAGGACTTGGCATTGGAGGAGGATGAGATGGTTTCTCTGGTTTTGCTTCCACCAAGAAAAGCTGCTGAGGCATCTGTGCCTAGCCTGTTGCTGGTTCTGACTTCGTGTCAATTTGGAGGAGGCATTTGGGGCAAGTCCTTCAGAGTGGCCGGGGGGAGGGCTAGAGGGTGGGTGTTTGTGGTTTGCTGCTACCTTGAGAGAGGGCAAAGGATGCAGAGGGAATGGGGCATAATCCTGCAGTCTCACCGTATCACTGGAGTCGCAGGATCCCTGCCCAGGAGTTTCCAATAAAGAAAAATCTCTTCCAACCCCCAAAAAACAATACTCAGGAAGTGAGTGGCTTTAGAAATGAAATGAGACTCTCCACACTGGTAACTGTTGAAGCTGGCTTGGAGGGACATGGGGTCCATGATCCTCTCTACCTTAGTATACGCTTAAATGTTCTGCAACAAAAAGCAGCAGCAGGAGGCGGGGGCATGCAGAGAGCTCAAAGAAGGGCGGCCCTCGAGTGCCGCCTACAGGTGCTGAGGGGAGACAGGGAAGGCCAGGCCAGGCATCTGCCTGCGTCCAGCCCTCAGGGCCGCAGAGGAACCTCAGCACCGGCCCCTGAGTCAGTCGGGGCTGGAGGCTGGGAGCAGCGGTGGGAGATGCTGAGGGTGGAAGGCACCCCGGAGCCCCCTGCCAAGGCTCCCGGTTTGTAGTCCGTGGCCGCTGAGGCCGCACTCCGCGTCAGTGCCTGGAATATGAATGACCCCAGCTCAGCCCTTTCATCTTCACAGGCATCACTGTGAAGATCACAATAAAGAGCGGTGGAATCTGCACAGCGAGCCGCTTGAATCTTTATTAAAATCTTTGTCCGTACGCAACGTTCCCAATTTGTTTCTTTGTTCCTGGTATCTGGAGTCATGAGGCTTCAGATATTTGTCTTGGACAAGGAGAAAGTTTGGCACGCGTGGGCGGGTGGACAGGTAGAATCCACATGCTGAAGGACCTTTTCCAGAAAGATGCCTCCTCTCCGCAGCCAGGACGCCTCTGTCAGCCCCCAGGCCCCCGCCCTCCGTAAGAGCTGGGAGGGCCAGGAGACAGAGGCCTTTAACACAGTGTGTGGACTTGTGGGCCTCACACCTGACTATTCTAGTGGGTCCAGAACTCAACTGAAAGTTAGATTTGACTAAAGCAGACGCGTGCTGGCAGCCTAGAGCAGGCCCTCCTCTCCATGTGGCCCTGGGCCCTCCAGTCAGCAGAAGTGCCTAGGAGTTTCAGGCCCCACGCACCTCCCGGATCTTCCACCCAAAGCATCTATTTCCTTATCGGCTTCATTGACTGGGAGTCATTTTTATTTTTTAAGGTTCTGCTTGTTAGTATATCTGTATCTTTTACATATATATATAATCAAGCACTGACTTTGATCTGTGAGGGAAACTAAAAAATGTGACTGGTGGGATTGTACAACCAGCACTGGTAGGAATATGAAATAGAACAACCTGTTGGAAAATCAGCAGCAGCTTCTTAAAAAGTTAAAAGTACACCTACCATATAATACTGCCAATCTACTGTTAGGTCTTTCTGTTTGCCAGCAGAAAGAATCAGTGATGAGGAGGGTGTGGACATGGACATCTCAAAAATTCTCAAAAGTCCTGATCATGGACCAGTCCCTGTTCCGGGGCTGTGGCCATAGGCAGAGACAGGATGACTTGGGCCAGGCCTTGTGCTGCCAGGGGGATCAGCTTCTCCTACCTTCCCAGGGCCAACCACCAAGCTCAGGGGTCAGGGTTAGCCAAGGCCAGGGATTCTTATGGATTGTTACATTTTTTTAAGGTGAGGGACAAGCCCTGCTGTGAAAGTAACCTGCTCCCTGAGTTGAAAATTATAAGTTTTAAGGTAGCTTGTAACTAGAAACATTGATAATAAACATGGTGATAGGCTTTTACTGAGCCCCCACCAGTTTCCAAGAATTTAACTTGTTAAGAATTCTACAGGTATCATTGGATTTGGTAAGTCCAACAACCCTATGAAGTACTAATTCCATTTTGCAAATAAGGAAACTGAAGCTCAGAGAGGTTAATTAACTAGTCCAAGGTCACACAGTTGATATATGGTAGGACCAAGAGTTGGAGGAAAACACACACTCTTGATTCTTGAGGTCCCATGCAAGAAATCACTTGTCTGCGACCATCAATGTAGCTCAAGAGAGTAACAAAATTCTCAAGTCAAATTTTCCACTGTACTGTTATTTCATGAACTCAGGCCTGGTTATTTTACATCAGTTCCTTCCAGAAGTAAATAGAATAGCCTTTCCCCTCCTGCTCTTCACCATGTCCTTGCCAAGGCCAGGAAGGTATAAAGTGGAAATTTGTGGAACTATATTAAGAGACAGGGAAGCTGCCTCCATCAGTGGGACACAGGGCTCAAGGTCATTACCATCACTGCCATCATAACAGTTCATAAGCGCTAAGCACTAACTCCCTGTTCAGTCTTTTTTTTTTTTTTTAAGGTATTAACTCAGTTAATCTACATACAATCCCCTGAGATGGATACAATCATTGTTCCATTTTACAAATGAGAACTCAGGCTTGGAGAATTTAAATAATTTGCTAAAAAGCACACAGCAGACAATAGGTAAAAGGGTCTTCCACTCATTCTACACAGATTCTCCGACAGAGAACAAGGCCTTGAATATTTGGTGGGGGGCATGGTGCGATATATATAGTTGCTGAGGTGAGAAACTACACCTGACACCTGTACAGTGCTGTGAACTAATGCTACTTCAACTCAAAACAAAACAAAACAAGCCCTTGATGTGTCAAGGTGGGGTGAGGGCTAAGCATCCAACAGCATCTACTAAGGTGCTGTAGATCTCTTCTGTGACCTCCACTCTGCTGATTTCAACCCTCCCTGCCCCCCCCATAGTCCCACAGAGACCCTATCAGGGCTGAGGGCAAGTCCATACCTGACTCCTCAAATGTGTTACCCTGGTTTGTTGAAACACACAACTTCTTCTACACACCTGCTATTAAACTGCCCCTCCCATGAGGCTAAGCAGTTGTTCAAATATGGACTGAAAATTAAAATTCATAAACCTGAGGGAAATGTTTTATATGATAAAGATCAAGTCAGACACACAAGAAAGCACTATGAAAAACACAAAACATTTTCACTGTGATTAATAATAAAAACTAAGTTCAACCAAACGCTTCCAGATTCTTTTTAGAGACAGTTTTCTCCACGGCAACGCTGTGTATATCACAGATCCCACCCAAATCCTCTCCTCTGGTCACACTAAAAGACCCCATGTCCCTTTGCAGCAAAGAAGGCCTCATGACGCTGTGATATTCTTAGCCTCTGACAGTCAAAGAGCCATGGAGAGCCCAACATCATCGCATCAGAATCTGAATCTCAGCTATGGCAAGCCTGCTTTTCCCATTGTGAAAGTCTCCATCCCTGTAGCTGAGTCACCTTTATTGGGCCTTTCCTGTCAGTTGACAACAGTTGCTTTGGCCAAATAACTTCAGACTCCAAACCCAAAGTGAAAGATACAATTTGAATTCCTCTCAGTTTCCAACACCTCAGAAGCAATAGGCATTTATGTTTAATTCTCCTGCTAGTTGCCTTTCTGGGCTTATTTATGGCTATGTTGGATTCTGCAGACAGGAAATTGTACACAAAACCTGTACTCTCTTTCCCACAATCCAGATAACGATGCAGTTTCTCTTGCACCTCAGTGGCTCTTTTGGGAGCTCCTGCCAGTTTGAGATGATGGAAGGGCCATTCTAGCCTGGCCTTCACAGGGGCGGCTCACACCACCTGCTTCAGCTGGAAAGAAGCCAGTGTCCCTCAGACTGCCCGCCGCCCAGATCTTCCCCACAGCCTTTGCTTTTATCCTCGTAAACTTGGTTATCAAAGCCAGCAAACTATCGCAGATTGCGTCTTCCTGTGGTCAGATCCCTCCCTGGACCTTCTACCTGGAATGAGTTAAACTAAAGTTGCCTTTGTATCCTGAAAGAGCGTGGTGCATCAGCTTGTCCTCAAAGCCTAGCCACCGCCACCCTTGCCCCCAGGACTGCTGAGTCCCCAAGCACATGGCATGTGACTGATCACAGACCATAGTTCCAATTAGGAGTAAATCCCCGCCTAGAGTGACCTCCTCCCAGATCTGGAGTCTCCACTACAACCTCTCCCCTTACCGAGTCCAGCCATCCGGCTTGCGTAGAAACAGAAGTCTGACCTCCACACTCAGCGTCCTAAAGTACTTGCTGGACAGATGACCTACTAACCTCAGATTCAAAAGATCAACACTGGCACCAAACACTATAGTTACCCCATCTTTTAAAGGAACAGATACCACACAGCACAACAAAATGTATTCCATCTAGGATCGTCTGCACAAGTGAGAGAAAGAAAACGGGAAAGACTGCAGGTGTAGGACATCAATCCATTAGTGAGCCACACACCCGGGACACCCCCCCCACACCCTGCTCCTCCAGCTCTGCCCTGTAGGAGGCCTGGAGGAGTCAGATCTGCTCAGATTAAAAGGCCCACTCAGGGGTGATTGAAGCCAGACATTTAGGAAGATTGGTTTTAGGCTCTGGAGGCTAATAGCACCCACTTTAGCTGCCCTCAGCTCCCTGGCAGCACGCGCCAGTTTCATCTTCCTAAGTGATAACTAACGATACTTAAACGCCATCATCTGGAAGCAGGAGAGCACAATCAGCCGTCAAGAGAATGTTTAGCCTCACCTAATCCAAAACACTAAAATTAATAAGGATGTGCTCATTTTTCACCCATCAGATTGACAAGTATATTTTAAATTGCATAAAAAGCATCTATACATAGCTGGTCCGAAATACATACAGTCTTTCAAGAGCATAATTAGGAAATATCAAAGACCTAAAAATGTGTTAAACTTTGAGGTAAAGAGGGAATCTCAAGGATATTTATGACAGTGATGATTTAATGGCAAAAACATGCATATTAAAATTCATGGTCACATATGAGGAATTGATTAAATAAATTAGAATGTGTTTCTATTGTGAATGACAGGGAATCAAAGTGATGATATAGAATAATTTTGTGACATACAAAATGTTTATAATACAATGCTAAGTATCGTACATAAGTTACAGAATAATATAATCCCTTCTTTAAAATTATCTACATATGTAAATGTGAACATATATGCATGATATATAAACACATACATTTATACATATATAAACATATATATTTATGCAGAGATGTATGTAAATCCTAAAATAGATGTTTGAAAATAAGTGGTTATCCACGAGTAATCGGTAGGCTATGGGTGATTTTTATCTCCTTTATAGTGCTTTTCTATATTTTCAACATTTTCCACCATGAATATGCAATAGCTTATGATCAGAACTTTCTAAACAGCTATCACTGTTAAAAGCACATTGTCTTCGCTCCAGTTCTTACTAATATTTATTTTGAAGGAAAGGAAGCAAAGGTGGGTATGCTCAACTTAGTCAGGATATTTTGTCACAGGTGAAGGCAGAAGCATTTCTAAATGAGGTAAGAGTGTCCCAAGAACCTGAGACAGGAGTGGGGTCTTTAAGGCTCCTGGAGAACCAAGATGCCTCAAGTTGCTCTTGTCCTACCTTGGGTCCCACCAGTGGGCGCAGTGCTCTCCCTTCCCCTTGGAAGAGCCTAACCCATTGTCTCTCTACCAGGCCAGGGAATTCAGCTAGAGTCAACACCCTCAGGAAAGGGCAAGTAGACACTGACACGCAGATATATGTGCAATTCAACAATCATCTAGAAGTTTGGCAGAGTTGTGGAGACACTCAACTTGGGGCCAACTCACCCTTTGGAGTAGCAAAGGAAACATCTAAGGAAGCACTTATTCAACCAAGCAAGTGTGGCCCTCCAGAGAAATGAAATGGGTACTGTTTAAATAGGATCAGCATTTCCTTCAGCCAAAATAATAATGCTGCTCTTGATTTAACTTATTAAATAGTCAATTAGTAGTTAAAATACTTAGCAAAAATAAAGAATTACTTGAGAACTAACTTCTTGGACTCAAGTACCATGACATACTTACACAAAAGGAACCACAGCTAGCTCGCAGCTAATACAAGGTTTACAGGAATCTAAAAAATGGGATGGATTGGTGGTTTAACTGTTGAATATTGATATCTAACTCAACTGATCATTAAAACAAAGGACTGGACTGAAATCCAACCCCTGTTTGGTCAAGTGTTTCCTGGTGTGAAATGTGAAGCTGGTATTCAGAGATGTCATAGTCCTACAGCCAGTCCAGGTGGCCCTACAGGTCAGTCTGGTCATAGCAGACCCCAGGGAGATGAGTTCGGGCCCTCAGAAAGCCAACGATATGAAAAGAATGCACTTTCCAGTGGAAAGTTTGATTTTGGCCCTATCCCCAGTCTGAGAGCTTTTATCCCCTCTGGGCACAACTGTATCTCATGCCACACACATGTCAGAAGGAATTCTCTTCCACATTCTTGTTTGTGAAGATCAGGACTGGAAAGATTATCAAGACTTCCCAGAGGATGGAGTCCGTGCGCGCCTGACCTTAGATAGGGACAGAACACCCCCCACTGCAGACATTCCCCTTTGTTAACCTGTAAGCCCCATACTCATCTTACCAACCAGAAGAGATGTGTGAATCTTAAAAAATAATCCTTAACATTGTGGAGAAGATGTGATTAAAGAGGAGGGATTTCACTTCCTCAATCCATCCCAGGAGCACTGATCAGAGGAGAGGGAGAGTCCTTTCATTCAAAGAGGGGAGCTTGGGAGGGTATTGGGCTCCAGAGGCCCAACCACTTAACCCCACTACACCACCTAGTATAGCTACGGGCGGCACAGGAACTATACTGGGATGATAATATGTATGTGTTACACACAGGAACTATACTGGGATGATGATATGTATGTGTCTACCTGGTGAACCATGGGGTTAGGGGAAGCATAGACTTTTACTCAGTATCTGGAGCTGTGTCCTGAAACTTTCGACTTGGTGGGTCCACCAAACCTGAAATGGGCACAGCCGGTCTGACTGGAGAGTACAGAGAAAGGAGCTCACCACATGCCCAGCTTCCATCGGACAGGACCCTTACTCACGGCTCAAGGGTCCCTTGTAGAAAGAGAAGAGCCTCCTGAACAATAAACTGCCCTGAGGGGGATATCCCCAGGAATGCCCCCATGACCCTAAGAAACAGCCCCAGAGTGACGTCAACAGTCACTTAGCAAATAACTCCTGAGGGCCAGATGCTGGACACACAGATGGATTTGACCAGGTCCTCATGGCTCATGGACGAGGGGTCTGAGGGCAAGATGCTGTCTTTGGTCTCCCCCCAGTCTGCCTCCACTAGCCATAGGCCCATACACAAACGCATGTATGTGCACGCACACACACATACCTAGTATCGAGGAAAGGAGATCTCTTTCTCATAACCAAGTTACCCCCATTTTCTGACCTTAAAAAAATAACAGCAGCTTTCCTTTGAAGGTTTTAAACCTTATTAGCCACAGTGGGAAATGATGCTTTAATGGGGCTGTGATAGTCTCGGCCTCGGGTGTCTGTGTACGCAGCCATATTACTTAGCAACACCATAGCCGTTTAGGTTTAATTTCCTAGCTTGCCTGATAAGAAGGCTGCAAATGTAATTTGTGGTGCCGCAAGCTGGGCAAAGTCGTGGGGCTATTAGATGAGTCACTGGGTGATCCGGGCCACTGTGCTGAGCTCTACGGAAGAAGCAAAATGAACCCTGATCTGCGGGACTGATATGGCCCAGGCGGACCCAATTTCTAAGTGTCTGGGTGCTGAGCTTCCTTCCCTCCTGCTTTCTGGTTTGGTGCCATCATTTATTATGGGAAACTTCATTCACCTCTCAACCCCCGTTGGAATCATCTTCCAGCTTTCTGAAATCCTCATCACTAGAATTGAAAACTCAAAATCCTATAGGAACAGACACACAGATGATAAGAACAATAATAGCTAATATTTCTGAACATTTAGTAGACACTATTGTAGTTACATTGTGTGAATTTGTTAATGTTACTGACAACCCCAGGATGTAGGTACCACTGTTCATTCTATTTTCTTTTTTTTTAAAAAAAAGATTTATTTATTTATGCATACAAGCTGGGGTGTAGGCCAGAGGTGTGGGAGGTGGGGGGTGAGAGGATTCACCAAAAACAGAATGGGAAGCAGAACAGGCAGATCTACTGAAGTACACTGCTGAGGGGAGCAGTGGGTGAGGCAGGAGAGGTCTGCTGCGCCATGTGGGAAGCTCGCTGGCTGGGCTGGTGCTACAGTAGCTACGGATAGCTTCATAGTGCTGTGCCACCAGGGAGGCCCCCGTTAGTCCTATTTTCAAATGAGGAGACGGGGGCAGAGAGAGGATGGCAGCAGCTTGAAGACAATAGGGAACAGGCATGTCACTGCCCATTACTTTGACAAAGGAGCTAGTTGTCATTCAGGGCCAGCCAGCCCTCACTTGGGTTGTCAGATCTTTCTAAAAGAATCAGGAACTCCAGATTGTTATATAAAATCCCATGAGTTTTAAACACCAGCCACTAATTCAGTTGTTTCATAAATACTGTGAAAAGCAAATCAAACAAGTCTGCAAGCCAGATTCAGTCAGTGGGCCGCTGTTCCTCATTAGAACAAGTGGGCGTATTCACAGAAGAACACACTGCAATTTTTTATCTTTGCCTCTGTGAGCCGTTGGTGTCCAGGCCTTTAATTGTGCCTCCCTTCAGCTGTATCACTTCTAGAGCCTTCGTGGTAGCGCCGTTCTTCCAGTTGTTCAGGTTAATGGTCTTGGTGTCATCCTTGGCTCCTGCCCTTTTCACATCTCACATGCCATCTGTCAACAGATCCTTCCATTCGACTGTAAAATTTAGCCATAGTCACTCTACTTCTGCCACCCTACCTCAGCCACTCTGGTCCAAGGTCTCTTGCCTGCATGTCATGAGCCACCAGCTACCCCCACTTCCCCCCTTCCTCCATTCCCACCAGAGCAGCCAGCTGCTCCTGGAAAACCCAAGTCAGATCCCGCTATGTCTGTGCTCAATACTCTCCGATGGCCACCTCCCAGTGAAGGTCAGTGTCTAAATGGCCCCGTGACTCTTCATATTGCACCCAGGCCCCCCTTCTCTCTCAGGTCCTCCGTGCACCACAGACTCATGCTTTCCTCCTTGTCATCACTCAAACACACCGGAGATGCTCCCACCTCAGGCCCTGGAGCTCACTGCTCCCTCCAAGTCTCTTCCCCCAGGTATCCCCTTCACTGTCACCCCTCTCTTCACACTGTTCAATTGCCACCTAGTTAGAAAGGTCCTCCCAGACCACTTATTCAGAACAGTTGTCCCTCCCATCACTCTCCCGCCCCTTGCCTCTGTCACCTGTTACTGCTTTATGCCATCTGTGTTCTCCCTCCTCTCATTGGAATGCATGCCCCATAAAAATAGAGAATTTGTTTTCTTCTCTGCTCTGTCCCTGATGCTAGAACTATGGCTGGCAACCAGCAGAAATTCATTGACCATGCACTGAATGAAGAAAGGAACGGTCTGCGCAGGGGCCTTACAGTGGGAGACGTCATTCCCAACTGCCACACTCCCCTTGACCTTGTCTTCACTTTATAGGGACCTGGGGGACAGGCACCTCCCCCAGGCTATTATCACCTCCACCACCTTCACCAAGGCGACCTGCTTCAACTAATCCTCGGCAATACCCACTCATGAAGCTGCCAGATTGATTACTGCTTGGAAAAAAAAAAAAAGGCAAGGACCACCTGCTGTGTGGTAGCGTCACTCCATTTTGTGAGCATCTCGCCCTGGACGGAAGGAGACACCGTTCTGTCACGATGGTGATGAATTTTATAATTAGTCTTAATGAGACACAGCAGGTTTTATGTGAAGGTGGAGCATTTTAATCCTTAATTACAAGACTGGGTAAAATGCTTTGCTCATTTATCTACAGAACTTATGTTGCTGGCCTTCTTTCTATTTCTGTGTTTATCTGAAAGTTCATGTATCATAAGAAAGAAGATAGGGCTCAGTCCTGCAGAAGTTCTTTCACATAGACAGCACTGAGAAGTATAAGCGGAATGATTTCCACTCCATCCAGGTTCTTGGGAAGTTCTGGATAGAGCTTTGGTACCAGTTCCCACCACAGACCTCGTGGCTCTCCCACACCCAGCACACATAGTCAGCCTTCCATGGGGTCCAGACACACCTCTCTCTAGGACTGAGCTGGCCCTGAATAGCCACAGGTAATGCCCTGAATGCTTCCTTGGCCACCAAATACCCAAGCTCAGCATAGCCCAGGAGGCTTATCAGAAAGGGAGGACAACAAGGCACACACATGCATGAGAGGGGAATCTTCACGTAGCAGCTCCGTACTGAAGCTCTTGGATAAGGACAGAAGAGCGTCTACAGAGGTGAGTCCAGTTTTAAGCCATGTGCTGAGGATGCATCTGGAGCATTTGTCATTTGCTGAGGAATCCAGCCCATGACTGAGGCATCTCCACTTGCCTGCATCGTCATGGTCCTGGCGGAAGTCACCCTTCTGAAGAGGTGACAGGATATTATCTGGGAGTGTCCATAGCTTCACCTCCTTGGCCTACCTGAAGAAATAAAGCCCACAATAGCCAGGTGACTTCCCTCTGCCTATCCCTCCCAAAGAAGGGGGATCCTTTCTTTTGGAGGAATTAGAGTGGGAAGGAGAAAAAGGCAAGTTGTTGGGGGATGACTTGAATTCTGGACAGGGATGTTCTGGGTGGAACAATACAGGGGATGGCAAAGGCAAAAGGTTTTATTGTATTACTGTGGTTTATGAAATGGGATCTTCACAGTTCTATTAATTTTTTTAAAGATTTATTTATTTTTGCATACAAGAGCTGGGGTATAGTCCCGAGGTGTGTGGGGGTGGGATGAGAGGATTCACTAGAGACAGAGTGGGGAGCAGAACAGGTGAATCTACTGAAATACACTGCTGAAGGGAGCAGTGGGTGAGGAGGGGTCTGCTGCGCCATCTTGGAAGCTGCCTGGCAGGGGATGGGTCTCATGCTGCAGTGGCTGCCCATAGCTTGATAGTACTGAGCCTTAACTCCTTGCACCACCAGGGAGGCCCCTTCTTCACAGTTTTAAAGAAGACTGAACAATAGACATAAGCTCCCTTTAAGTTATTTTTGGATCCTGGAAATGTCTTTCCTTATCACCCTCCCCTTGGGCTTAGATTTTGAAAAGGGTTATGGTGGCTTTAGATCCTTACCCTGGAACATTCAAGGAAAAAGCTTTGTCATCTATCCTGCCTTACATCTATGTGACCTGGGACAAGTCACTCAAGCCCCTCCAGTTTCTTTATCTACAGAATGAATGACTTGGAAACAATGAGCTCTGAGGTCATATTGATAGTGGGCAAAATGGGGCTTTAAAGTTACCAAAGGCAGTGCCCAAATTGCTTACTGGTCACTATCTTGGTTCTGCACCCTGCGCACAATTGCAAGACTACTCAGGCTTAGGGAATAATAACAGTGGGATTTATTTAACAAACAGGGAAAAGCAAAGAATTACTGAAGTCAACATATGATCGTTTACCTTACTTAAAGCAATGTCCAGTCTGTTAAGTCCCAGAAAAGTAACAAAGGTGGCATCTTCTCACCACTGCTGATGTGGAGCTCCTCTTCCAAATAATAGGCCTCATTTCCAAAATGGTATTTTCCTTCTTCTGCAGACACGCAACAGCCAGAGTGTAGGCCAGGTTCCAACTCACGAGGACGACACAGTACACGACTGGAGATGCTCCCGGAACTGCCATGGTGCCCCAGCACAACAGCAGGCCGACAACACTGCAAACAGCAGCTACAGCGGCCAGATGGCCCATCTGACAGCACTCACGCATTTTAGGAAGGCGCCATCTTCGGGCCTCTGTCTTCTTCCTTCGGCTGCAGTAAAGACAAAACTGGGAGCAGTTTCCGTCGCTCGGCTACTTGCAAAGCCTCCAAAGTCGCTGACCCCAAAGTCACTGAAGATTCCAAAAATGCTTAATCCATATCCCGGTAGCTCAAAACTTCTGGCATCTGATTTCCAGACTCTCAATCTTGGCGGCTACATTTTCTGCCTCTTCCATTCCTACATCATGGTGACTGAATTTCCTTCTCCTCCAGTCTCTTTTATTTTTCATCAGAAACTCCACCCCAAAATGCAAACTTAGCATTTTCCCTGGAGCTATTCATTCTCAACAGCAAATCCCTCCAGGCAGCACCATGTTTACTGGACTTTGGACTCAGCCCAGTTACAATATCAGCCTTAAAATTTTATGACATTTGAAAGTTCTATTCCAAGCATGATGATGCTCACCCAGCATTCAATGAACGTTCATGATGTACCCAAATCTTTAAAAGCATCATCTCCAGAAAAATATGCATAAGTTTTTACTCTGGGTGTGCCATAATTCCCCAAGGAAGTGGAAGTCTCTAAGAGCTTTGCCTGACTCCTAGAGCTGGCAACCAGGCACCTGAGCAAAGCACACATGTGACTTTTTCTTTCCTGAGTGATTGTTCTGCCATGAGTTCTAGTCCAGAGACCCCTCAGCTCACAGAACATCTCAGCAACACAATACCAGGAACCTCAGGGGCCACCACAGTCCACTGACTATCGCATGTTTTGATGGGATCTGTCTGGGATTCCTTGGGGGTTCTGCATTGAGATTTCTTTCTTTTCCAGGATCACTGGTCTGGCCACTGAATACTTGCTGCAGAAATGGCCATTCATTTGTAGCAGGGACTTGCCCTGGGCCCCTTCCCCAGGGCAAGTGGGACAAGAATAAGGCAACCAGGAAGCCAAAGTGTGTGGATGTGGATATAGATAAATCGCCACAGTTGGGGTCACAGCAGCAGGTAGGAAGGTAAAGATCCAATTCAGCTAATGTCCTCAAGTAAGATTTTGGGCTTTAGGGAGGTTGAGTCTGCTGATATATTCACTCCCTTTCCCCCAGCCCCCATAGCTCCAATCATATTAACAAGGCAACCACTGATCAGTCTCTCCATCGGTTGCAAAGCACTTCAGTCAACAGCTCCCCAGGCATTCCAGGTCATCTGGGGGTTGTATACCTATTGCCCCAGGGCGATCAAACGCCCTGCTCTTGTCTATCTTGAAAGGATCTTTGCATGCTACACCCACAGCCACCTCTCCACAGCTTCAGGGTGTGTTCGTGCATCAGAGGCAGAATCTTCTGTTCTCTGCCTATCTCTTCCACTGTCTTCCTCCATTACCCCTCTTTCTATGGTGGGCTCCACATAGACTAGAGCTCTTTATCCAATGTGCTTGAAATATTCATCTACATGCGCCGCTGGCTAGACCAAAGGAAAGGGCAGTCTCACTCTCCCTGATACTCCAGCAGCAGCACAGTTAAACCAAAGGGAACTAACCATGTAAGGAAGATCTGCGTCCTCCCCTCAGTGGCAACTACTGGTGACAAGAGGGGTGGCTGTGTGTCTCCAGGGCAGTCAGGGTCTCACCCTGCGGACTCACCTAGTCTGGTCACCTATGAGTGAAGACAGGACTTGGCATCCCTGATGCCTTGGCCTCCTTTATGCCCAACCCCTCAAAAGCTGCTGGAGTCAGGTGCCCTCAATCCAGCTCTCCTGGGACAAAGAAAACCCAAGTCGCTACATCTGTGACCTCCTATAATATTTCTATGTTTTCTAACAGTTTCCAACAATGACCTACTCACAGAAAATGAATTTCATTCACAGACACATTTCTATAACTAGCATGGGGGGGGGTGGATGGAAGGAGAACAGGAAGGAGAACGCCCTCTCCACTATCATTTCCACAGCCGTGAGAGCTGGGAACTGATGCTTGCCTACTCCGTGTAAATTCCTCTTTGCAGCCCAGATGGCCACAGCTCTTTGCTATGCATGAGAGGGAGCCACACAAGTGCGTTGATCTAGCAGGGGTCTGCAAATCACAGCCTGCTGATCAAATCCTGCCCACCACCTGCTTTCATGGTCCACAAGCTAAGATTAGACGAGATTCAATTCCAGTGTCCATAAAGTTACACTGGAACACAGCCACGCTTGCTCATTTTCATGTTGTCTAGGCAGCCTTCACACTACAGTGGCAGAGTTGAGTAGTTGCAACGGAAACCGTGTAACATACCAGGCCTAAAATATTTACTATCAGGTCCTTTGCAGAAAAAGTTCGGCATCCCCTGGTCTAGAGCACCAAAAGGCGTGTGAGACAGAGAAATAGAGGCAAAAGTTCAGGCCAAATGAATTTAAATTGGAGCAATGGACAATTCCTTTTTATTTCATCCAAGAATTCACACACCTCCCTTTTATCCCAAAACATTACTTTAGTTGTAACGTTCAAGATTATTTCAAATAATCATTAAACACTATGTTCATGCTATTCTCTTGGCTCCATCTATGTAGATAAAGATATGGACATATTTTTCACTTTAAACAAAGTAAGTACAGACACATGATTTTTTAAAAGTCAAATAGTGACTGAAGATTTATCAAGCAAGTGCCCTCCCCACTCAAAGAGACCACACCTTGTAAATCATTTAGATGTTCCTTTTCATAGTAACTTAACTAAAAGTTGTGTTGGATTGCTCCATTTTGTCATTACCCAAACTGCATCATGACAGATGAGAATTTAACTCGTAGTGATAGTGGAAAAATGAGGCCTTTCAACTTTGCCAAAGGCAGTGCCCAAATTGCTTACCGGTTACTATATTGGTTCTGCACCCGCGCGCACATTTGCAAGACTACTCAGGCTTAAGGAAAAACATTGGGATTTATTTAACAGGGAAAAGCAAAGAATTACTGAAGTCAACATATGGCCGTTCACCTTACTTAAAGCAATGTCCAGTCCTTTAAGTCCCAGAAAAGTAACACAGGTGGCGTCTTCCCGCCACTCTGATGTGGAGCTCCTCTTCCCAACAATAGGCCACGTTTCCAAAATGGCGCCTTCCTTCTTCTGCAGATGCGCAACAGCCAGAGTGTAGGCCAGGTTCCAACTCATGAGGACAACACAGGACACAACTAGAAATGCTCCCAAAACTGCCGTGATGCTCCAGCACAGCATCAGGCCAGAAAAACTGCAAACAGCAACTACAGCAGCCAGACTGCACTCAAGCATTTTAGGAAGGCGCCGTCTTCGGGCCTCTGCCTTCCTCCTTCGGCTGCAGTAAAGACAAAACTGGGAGCAGTTTTTGTCGCTCGGCTACTTGCAAAGCCTCCAAAGTCACTGGCCCCAAAGTCACTAAAGATTCCAGAAACGCTCAATCCGAAACTGTATCCCAGCGGCTCAAAAACCTCTGGCGTCTGATTTGCAAACTCTCAATCTAGGCGGGCTACATTTTCTGCAGCTGATTCCTCTATTCCTACATCATGACGACTCCCTTCCCCTTTTCCTTCAATCCCTTTTATTTCTTATCAGACTCCCCACCCCAAACTTCAAACTTAGCATTTTCCCTGGGGCTATTCATTCCCATCAGCAAACCCCCTCCCTGGGTACGACCTCCACCTGACTTTGGACTCAGCCGGGTTACAATAGTCCTTCCTCCCAAGGCAGAGGACAACTCACAATTTTCAGTGAGCGCTTAATCAGTGTTTCTGTGATGACTGTGTAAATATTTTCACGACGGAGACAAGCAGTATTCCATGTTAATATTTCTGACTTATATCTCTTTCTGTTTTGTTCCATGTGTTTAAATGTTCAGAAGGGGAACTCTGTGTCCTAACACTATCAGAAGTTCTAGATCTCCCATAATCATCTTTCCCAAATTCGGTACACTGCCAATTATCAGAGCAATTACATATCATAAAACAGATTATGAAACACAGATGTTGTTTTTAAAAAAACAGTCTGTTCAGAATTACAGGAAATCAGGTCTGAAATCCCCCTCCAAGTCGTAGTGCCTCATGGGGCTTCTACATAAGTAGAGTCTGGGCCTTTTGTTCCACTCCCAAGAAAAATCAGTGGGGAGGACAGTTCTGCACCCCTCATTTTGTCTGCTTACAGAACACTTCTTCAAAGAGAAATCCCTAGAAATTCTCAGCTTCAACCTCTAATGTAAGAGAATCAAGAGTACCATGTTTCCCAGTCCACGTGCTTATTCTTAGATGAGACGTGAACTAACCCTGTGAAGGGGTTGCAGCAAGAACTAAACACACACCCTGCTCAGATCTCAGCTTTGTTCATTGAGAGCCCAAGAGATAAATGTGGAAGAGGCTCAGAATCTCATCTATCTCTGGGTGGAAAAAGTCTAAACGTCACAACCAAAACCTCATGTGATCTTTTCACATACTTGAAGGCTTAGAGCTGACTTATAAACAAGTGCTCTCTTACTATAAGCAATACGTCAATGAGTAATTTTGTACACAAAAATCACTTTTTCATATACACAAATACATGTAGAGGATAAAATCTCCAAAGCAAAATTACTGGGACAATGGCTGTACACACTTATTTTTATTGCTTTAAATGGCAAACATATATAGGATATTTCAGAATCATATTTTCTTTGTTTATACCCCAAATATTATTTCTAGATCTAAAATATGAATGGATAAATGGCTAAAATTAAATTGCGTCTTCTATGCATCGTGTGTATCAACTTTTTTAGGTGAATATGGGGAATGATTAAACATAAATTTCATTTCTAGTTCAAGTACCCCTCCATGCTATATATATCTGAGGGCAGTCCCTTCTAATTCCACCCATCATTTGTTGCTCTACTCCCCAACCACTGTTTACATCCCCCATTACAAGTTCATCCTTACACTGTTGTTTATAACCTTCTCAATTCCAGGTACAGCAAAGCTCTGCCTTTATCAGAAATGATGACATGATAATAAAAGCTAGATCCACACTGTAGGACAGTAAGAATTCTGAGTCCACAACACAAGCCAGGACGCCACCATGACTCGGGTTACCCACCAGCAACAAGCAGAAAGAATATGCTCGTTTCTCCAAGGAAGAGAGTGAAGGACGCCTCCTCCCAGAAATTATCTGCACTCAAAGAAAATAAAATTATTTTTCATTAAACAGTACTTTGAAAATGTAAATATGCTTTGATTTAACATCAAATTCATTTTAGGAATCATTTTAGCAAAAGTTTTCCAGTCTGCCCTTAGCCACAGACCCTGTTAAGCAAAGCACTATTGCCCCAACCCCATGAGTAGTGTTTCCATGAAGCCCGTGCCAGCTTTGTTAAAGACAGAATTCTGTATGCTTATTGCATTTGGAAACTTCAGTGATTTGATTTTTGCTGAAAATAATATTTTGAAGCATTGGACAACCACTGAAATGAAAGAAATGTCTGCCCTCTATCCTGTAGGAGAGTGTTGGCAATACTCTTTAGACTCACTCAATTTGATAATAAGTATATTAAAAGTCTTTAACATAAAGGTAGGAGAGTGAAAATATTGTTCACTTAGTCATCTATGACATTTGAAAATGAAATTTAAGGCTAGTAATATTTTACCAGGAAGCAATTTGGAGTATTTATCCAGAGTTTTAAAAAAATGTGATGAGGGGGGCCTCCCTGGTGGTACAGGGGTTGAAGTCTCAACACTATCGAGATATCACCAGCCACTGCAGCATGAGTTTGATTCCCGGCCAGGGAGTTAACCCACATGGCGCAGCAGACCTTTCCTGTCTCACCTGCTACTCCCCTCAGCAGTGTATCTCAGTAGATCTGCTTGCCCACTCTGTCTCTGGTGAATCCTCTTCACCCCTTGACCTCTGGCCAGCACCCCAGTTCTCATATGCATAAATAAATAAAAACAAATCTTTTTAAAAAATGTGACGAGGAGGTGGCGTGTGGTTACTGGTAGGTAGTGTGATGGGTCCTTGTGGGTCGAAGCTGTTCAAGATCTTGATGATGGTGGTGGACACACCAACCCAACCAAGTTAGAAAATTCTATAAAACTTAACACACACATGTGTAAGTACGAGTAAAACAGGGGAGTAAGATTAGTGGATTGTATCACCATCAGTCCCCTGTTATGATATTGTACAAGGGTTTTGCTAAATGCTGACACTGGGGGAAACCCAGCAAAGAACACAGAGACTGCTGGGCAGTATTCCTTACAACTGCATGTGAACCTACAATTCTCTCAATAAAACTTTATCCCAACTCTATACCTTTCTTCTACCTACAGGATATGCATATTTTTAAATACATATACTATGTTTATGTATATCCATATTGTATACATCTTAAAGTTACTAAATAATTGGTACAGTAAAAAATTCTTTCTGTTCAAAAATGTGAACCTACCAAGATAATGAGTTACAAAATTTCCATTAGGTAAAAGAAGAAATTAATTTGTGTGCTATAAAAGTTTTAGCTTTGGGAAGTTAAATATAAGGGGATATCTGCACATTTCAGGGCTTGGGAGGGTGAGAAGCTCATCTGAGGTCATTCATTCTTGTTAGATAGGGGTGGGGAAGAGAAAAAGAGAGGTGAATTTCATATCTACAACCCTATCCTTGTAAAACTGGGATGTTTTCTGTAGCTATATGTGTCATTAAAAAAAAACAAAACTGGAAACAGTTTGTAAGGTCAACATTATGAAAATGGTCAAGACATTATGATATTTCTTTTTTTGAAAAAAAAATTTATTTATTTATGCATACAAGAGCTGGGATGTAGGCCAGAGGTGCAGGAGAGACAGAGTGGGGAGCAGAACAGGCAGATCTACAGAAATACACTGCTGAGGGGAGCAGTGGGTGAGACAGAAGAGGTCTGCTGCGCCATGTGGGAAGCTCCCTGGCCAGGGTTTGAACTCGTGCTACAGTGGCTGCTGATAACTTCATAGTGTTGAGACTTAACCCCTTGGGCCACCAGGTAGGCTCCACTAAAATATTTGCCATGAGAATTCATGTAACCATTTGAACAAAGCTACAAGATAAGAGATACCAGATTTAGATACCAATATAAGAAAGGGAAAGTCTATGTGAACTTTATAGTACCCGAAATATCACATGGAGAAAGGGACAGGGCAAAGACTGGCATACTTATCAGTGCTAATAATTGTCTATGAAAGGAAACTTGAGACAATCTGGGAGAAGGTCAATGCAGAATGGGTATGATATAATATTAAATAAACATTGTAGATTTTTTGGAGGGTTAGAATAATGTGTGTGTGTGTGTGTGTGTGTGTGCGTGCACGCGCAGGCATGTTTAACTCATTCCTTAATCTTTATCCACTACATACTGAAATAAATAAATATGAATGGAATGATATAATGTCCAGATGGATTGCTTTAAATATTCCAGAAGTGTTCAGGATATTATGCACACTATTTAAATGGTAAATAAACTAAAACAAATGTTAACAGTAGATGTCTCTGGGCCAAGCAATTATCGGTGTCTACTCTTTTTCTTTATACCTTATTATATTTTCTAAGGTGAACTATTGAAAAGGAGTGGGTGGGAAGCAAAATCTGTTTAGAGAAGTCAGAGCAGAAAACTAAGCTATTTATACACAGGTAATTGCAGCACTGATTATATTAATGTGGAGACAGTCCCTTTTAAGGGACAATTTACCTTTAGACTTATCAGCTGAGTGGCTGCAGATGCTCTTTACAGTGGGCAGTGGCAGTTGCTAGCAGAGTGCGGCTTGTCTCCCCCCACACCCTGTGGCTTGAGCCAGGGCCTTTCTAATGGCCCCTGGGTCTGAATGGCTGTGTCATAAGCTAGTGGTTCTCAACTGGGAGACCCCACCAGGATACCAAGGGCAATTTTTCTCAAAATACAATTCCTGGCCTCCCTGGTGGCGCAATGGGTTAAGTCTCAGCACTATGACGCTATCACCAGCCACTGCAGCACAAGTTGGATTCCCTGCCAGGGAACTTCCCACATGGCACAGCAGACCTCTCCTGTCTTGCCCGCTGCTCCCCTCAGCAGTGTATTTCAGTGGATCCATCTGTTCTGCACCCCACTGTCTCTGGTGAATCCTCTCCCCCGCCCCCCCGCACCTCTGGCCTGCACCCCGGTTCTCATATGCATAAATAAATAAAAATAATTCTTAAAAAAATACAATTACAAATACTGAACAGGTCTTCATACGATGCAAGTATATATATATTATCAAAAAACTTACCCAAGAGATTCTGTTGGTTTAACCTGGTCGAGAATCCCTGGTTTAAATAAACAAACATGTATATTACATACAATATGTAACTAGCTTTGTTTGTGTATATGAATTTGCTTGTACATGCCTTAAATATTTCTGTAAGTAAGCGTAAGAAGGGAATAAAAATCACTGACTTTGGGAAGGGGAACTAAGAGGCTGGTGACGGCAGGATACTTTTTTTCACTGCATGTCCTCTTGTGCTTTTTGAATTTTATGCAGATGAATATATTACTGATTCAAAAAAGGTGAAAAGTGAAAGAAAACCAAAATTTAAAAGAACTTCTGCTTTAAACAGCTCACTACATGCATTTTTCTTCTGCTAAGGTAGTCAAAGTTCTGTAAATGTGGACATAGGGGGCTTTTTGCAGATGTTTTGCTAAAAAAAATTCAGAGAAAGCATCTAACATTGAGTGAAGAAGAGCACTAGAAATAATCATTATGGAGCTTCATGCTGATAGATAATTACAGAAAATACTCATCACTTTAGAGTCACATATTCTAGCATAAGGAAATATACACAGTTAGCCTAGATGGGGAGAGAAGTGTTTCCATCTTATACTAATAATAAAGCATTTCATAAAATTTCCTAATAAATTGTGTGACTCATTCACTCGGAGGTAGAGGTGAAGGCAAGTTTTTCCTTAATATCCTCTGGTATTGTTTGAATTTTGTGCTCACTGCTATTACTAGTTTAGAAAATAAAGTTATTAATTGCTTTAAAATGTTTTTTACATTTTTTAAAATTGTGACCAGATGGAACTGCAGGTGGCCAATTCACACTCCTATCTTAAAGCTACTCCCATGGCACTTTTGAGTTCAAAGAGCAAAGCTGACTGTATACATCTTCAAAAATCTGATTCCAGTCCAAAAGAGTGAGGGCCCAGATTTAAAGAGGTCGACTGAAAAAGATTACCCAGCTGCAAGACTAGCTAGAGGTGATGAAATGGGCGGGGCTCGTTAGTTACTAGAGACCAGCAGATGGAGAATTGAAATGGTGGGAACCTTGGGTCTTCAAGCCCGTGCCAGAGATGCAAGAGGGCTCACCTTCCCTGAACCCCGACTCACTCGCTGATAAACTGGAAAGGTTATTTACTTGAGAAAGTTGTTGGAAATGATACTTGTGAAAGTACTATTCAACTTTTAATACATCCCATTTAAAAAGTAGTACCTTATAACAACTTTTCCAGATTTAATGCTGGGTACACATACACACACACGTACACACTCACTCACACAACATAAATCTGGAAGATTTCTCTTCCAGACTCCCAAAACTGAAAGATAAGAATCATACATGCTTAGTTCTCAGGACTCAGGGGTTTCACTTACTCTAAATCTTCTTTTATGTACTGTTCTAGCTGACCTATCTATACTAAAGTGCACACAACATTTTTTATTTATAATTCTTTTTAGTATTAAATTTACATGGAAATTCCATTAACAAAACATTCAAGCTTTGATATAAACAGTCACTCTCCTCCCGCCCCTTCATTATGAGGTGATTTTGACAAATGCTAAGCAAGAAAAGGTCAGAGAAGAATTGGAGAAGGACTTCGAGTTCATGCAGCCCTTGCTCATGGGCATCTGTGTTCAGCATACCCGGGACTGACAGGGAGAAACCTCGCTCTGGCATCGGTTGTCTTTTGTGTATGTTACTTTCCAAATGAACGATAGGAAATAACACTGTGATCCCTGTTGCTCATTTTAAACTGATTTTTCATTGACTAGTTTTTGTGTTTCCTAGTTTATCCCTCCGTTTTAGAAGTGAAATAGCCCTGAAGAGGAAAAAATTACCATAAAAGATTTGATGAGTCAAGATAGAAATGACTCTTATAGTGTCATTCATATAATGGGAAACCCCACAAAAAGAGAAATTAGAAGGGAAAATGTTTCAGTTGTGTACTCATGCAGCACATTTTCAAACAAGAAAAGATACAGCAGAAGGAGGAAAAAGGAACTCATCCCAAAATCAGTAGAAAATCCACAGGATTTCCGGGCGACAGCCTCAGAGACAGTTTTCATTCAGGAAGCTTCACACACCCAGTGTTTCCTCCCAGGCCTCCCTCATTCCAGCCTCCCAGCGCTTACCAACAGTCAAACCACGTCTCTTTGGGCAGCACAGACAGTTCCAGAAGTTAAAGGATTTCTCAAAAGGTCACAGTTGTGGACACATTGCCCAAACCAAACAGGAAAATGTAGCAATAAGAGAAAAATCAGATACACGTACTGGGGTTATGTAATGGCTGTGCTAGGAGTCATCCCAACGGGACTTGTAAGCAAGTCATAACGACAACTTTGAGTGAGAATAAAGGCAGCTGCCTAAGTACAGGGCCTGGTGTGTCACTTCCCACCCCCACCTACGTCAGCCAGCGCCTGGTATTCTTACACAGAGGACAGTGGAAATGTTGAGGAAGTCAGACACCCGGGGACTCCTTCCCTCCAAACAAACCTTGGAATTCCCCGGGCATAGGCCCTCAAAGTGGTGCCAACTCTTGTGGGATTCACTATTTCCAGTTCTCTAATAATCCTTCCACCTGACCAAAATCATGAGGCCAAGGAACCCACCAAACTGAAGTCAGGGAAGCTAACGTGGCAGATGTTTTATTTTTATTTTTTAAGATTTTTATTTATTTGTGCAAACAAGCTGGGGTACAGACCAGAAGTGTGGGGTGGCGAGAGGGTTCACCAGAGACAGAGTGGGGAGCAGAACAGGCAGATCAACAGAAACACACTGCTGAGGGGAGCAGCAGGCAAGGCAGGAGAGAGATTCCCGTGCCATGTGGGAATCTCCCCCGCCGGGCGTCGAACTCAAGTCACCGCTGCGGGCAGTTCCATAGCGCAGCGCTTAACCGCTGCACCACCAGGGAGACCCACATGGCAGATGTTTTAAAACTGAAATGTGTCCCAAAAGGACAGGTTCCCTACCACCCCACCTCCACCCCCACCCCGCATAGGGAATGAACTCTGTTCCATATCTGGGAGGGTGACTCTGAGTCAACAGAAGAAAGTAGACTATGTCCAAGTTAAAGTCTGAGTGGTACCAGGATGGCCTTAAACTGCCTCAGTTTAAGGACATGGAGAAACTCTGTAGCAGAGAACAACCCGTTTTGCTCTATTTAGCTGAAATGAAACGAAAGAGGCCACAGACATTCCAGTAGTTGAGATTTCTTGGGGTAAAATAGGGCTTTCCAAATAACCCCAGTAAATTATAGGAAAAGGATGAATCTATAGCTTTAAAGAAACATTGCACAACAATGTGTGTACAGTTACTATTGTACTGTACACTTAAAATGATAAAGACTGTAAGTTAAGGTCAACTAATAATAATGTGTGGACCTCACTTATATCTTGATTCAAATAAACTAAAAAATTATGAGACAGTAGAGGAAAACTGAATGTGGACTGGATAGAGTCTATTAAAACATTAATTTTTGTATGATAATGAATTACACCCGTTTTTTTCTTTTTAAGGTAATTTCTCTTCTTTTAGATAATTTGAAATATTCATGGGTGAAATGATGTCTGGGATTTACTTTGAAATAAGAGTATTTGGGAATTGGAGGAATTAAGATGGCCATGAGTTGAGACTTATTGAAGCTGGGTGAAATGGGTGCTGGATGTATGAGGATTCAGCTACTCATGTACTGTCTACTGCCTTACATTTTTTTTTAAATAATAAAAACTAAAATAAACATAAAGCAAGTGCCTCTGGGAGAGTTGGAGCTATCAGGTATTTGCACTTCAGCTTGAGCTCATCTGTGGAGATTCCCTCTCCTCCTCAACAGGAAGACCCAGGTCCATCATGGTGAATCCAGGTGTGCAGTACTGCTAAACAGCCTTCTTAAAGCCTCTGGCATCTGCAACTGCTCTTCCACTAAGTTCCAAAACAAGGAGCTCAGCAATCAATCTTCAGCAAAAAACTCAGGAGCAGCAACTTAGGCTCAGTTGAGCAATTCATTGTTTCGACACATGTGAGTTGTGGTTTTAGAAAGACTTCATCTGAATAAGCATCCCTAGTTTGGGTGATTATATTCAATACACACATTATGGGGTCCTTCAGGAACAGCAGACCACTCCAGTGCCCCAGCACTTGCACATACCAAAAACCAGAGGGCAGAGACCTCTACTTAGGTGGAGCAGGGAGCAGAAAGATCTCCCAAAAGAGGGAATCACAGGGTCACAAGGCATAGGACAGAAAAGAGGCAGCAAAATCTTTGCACGTACTTGGAAGTATTGCCCAAGGTGGGTTCTCCCACGTCTTCCACTTCCTGCACCACCCTGATCCCTGCCTTTCTGCTTTTCCTTTAACAGCACCCACACAGAAAGCAGTGCCAACTCTCAGGAGGCTGCAATTATCCAAATTTAGTCTTATACAACAGGGATTTGAGTCGTAGATTCCTCATTCTAACCCCAGATCTTCCCTTCCCTTTAATAGCAGGTGAGGACAATAATACCCAAACCAAATACTGAGGGAAAACAGACCCTAGGGCTAATCTGTACTCCCACTGCAACTGACATTCTAATAGCTAGACTGCTGAGAGTAGCCCTTATGAGGGATATCTTTGCTAAAACAGAATAATTCAATGGAATCAAATGTATCGGTATATATATACCAGTGTTCGAAAAGAAACTGCTTTCACAAGAACAAAGTTATAATACTTTAATAATTTAAATAGAACCAACTTTAGAATATACACACATACATACATAAAATTCAAAGGAACAATTTAACATTGTATTTAAATGCATCAAATTCTTAAAAATCCCCCAAATGGACTAAAGGCCATGAACGTGAGAAAGTAATTTTGAAGTACTACAGACCAGTGTAAAACGGACAAGTTCATTACTTTGCATTTAAGACAACAGGCTGTGGATACATTGGACCTTTATGAGACTACGTCTAGGGAATGTTAGAGCAAAAGTCATTAAAAAATAATACCATTGATCTCAGAAAGATTAATTTATAGCTAACAATTTCTTTGGTCCTTCAAGTCACACACCTGCATTATTTTAAATATATGAGTTGAATGCTTAATTCTATCTCTAAATGTCTAAATATTATGCAGGGTAATGTTTATGTGAGGTTGGATTTGAAAAAGGGACCCCAAATCAACCACCACTGTGCTTTAGAAACTCCGAATATAAACACAGAAGTAGGGAAGTAATTTTTTCAAAAAAACACCTCTTCCGTTTTGCCCCATTGTAAACCAAAAAGCACGAAAGCAGCAGACCTGGGGCTGCCAAGGTTAAAGCAAGCCTTGTAGTTAATTCTTCTGAAGGTAATGGGATAATGCGAAGAGCACTACGTCAACCAAATAAGAGACTCCTCCGTGGAATTTCTGTGTTTTTGTTTTAGTGGGGGTGTTGAGATTTTTCATTTGTTTTAATTTGGCCCACTGTGCCCTGGTGGAAGAAATTTTAAGATAACCATTAAGAAGGCAACAACTTTCTGGAGTAAAAGACCTATGCCATTTCAACATTTACACTGAAGACAAGACCCATGTCAACCACAGGGAAAGTTGATGGGGACTTCTGCATTTTCCAGTCTAAAAAGTTACAATGCATTTTCCTAGACTCCAACAATACAGCTTTCACTAGAAACTGGATGTAGCTCATAATGCAGCCCACAATTGGTTCATTCTGCATTCTTTCATGTGCACAGAATCTAAGGTTCTATAGACCCCAAAATGGACTTTCTCGAAAGTTTCTGGAAACACTTAGGTGATGATAAGTTTTGTCATTTTTTAAGTTTTGAGAAATCTACAGTGACTACACAAAGGAAGCTCCCGAGAAATTTCTAAAGGTAAAACTGTGAGGACTTATCATTTGCTGTGTCAGCACTAAGTCTCAAAAAATAATGGCTTTTTAAAAAAGGCAAAGCTATCGACACTCTAAATGTGTGATATTCTCATCAAGGCACAGAGAGTTAAATGTCTAAATCCCTGTATGATGACATGAGAATACACTCGTAAACAACTCCAGGAACTACTTTCCTGTATTTGAATTTAAAAAAAGAATAGAAGGTAGAAATGTGCCTTTTTAACTCACAGTAAAATCAAACACATAGATGTTTCACCACTTTCCCTTGGTGACTAACATCACGACTGGATAGTTAAAATGTAAATATATAAAAAAATAAAGTGTCACTAGTGGTTTAATAAACATGATTAAAGTAGAGAGAGTTGGACTTTGAATTTGCAGAACAATGCTGCACACTGTCCATAAATTATTTGAAGCACTACATCATTTTGGAGAGGAAAAAAAACAGTATATGGTCATAGTTTTCTCCCATTCCCAATATTCCTATGCTTATGAATCAGTGACCATATTATTGAAGAAAATAAATGAATTCTCCCTTCCCAGCACCCTCAGGTCATCTGATGGCAGTGGTTTTGCGCATATAACTTACACTCTTGGCAGTTTGCATGAATGATGCCACTAAAAGGTGGCAAGAAGAAAGTAGAGGGCTCACCCCTTTATGAATGATTTTTATTTGACTTGCTATAAATAATTATGAAATACAATTAATGACTAGGAATAAAGTTCACATCTGTAACAACTGAAAAGAGAATGTACAAACAATTCAGACCAGACATACAATGCTACTTGTGGCAAGATCTGCAGCAAATCAACGGCGCGCGCAGAGCCTCAGCTCCTGATGAGAGTTAGAAACTCTTCCCGAGTCTTTGGATCTTCCCGGAACACACCCAGCATCGTGCTGGTCACAGTCTTGCTGTTCATTTTCTGTACCCCTCGCATCACCATGCACATGTGTCTACAAAACGAGATGACAAAGGTGGCTTAATGGAGTAGGCAGTTCTTGGCTTGTTGTTTTTTTTTTTTAAATAAAAAGCAGACTAAAAGATTAATTCTGATTAAACTGAGTTCACAGTTACCAAGTGTGACCAAACCTTACTTCTTGGACAAATTTGATCTAAAAAAAGATTTTTGGGGTAAGCTTCTTAGTTGTTTAGTATTTATTCATAGCATGGTCAAATCCTTTATAAATCCAATGAGAGGAAAAAAGATGAAATTTTCTCCCTGGGTGAAAGTAATGCAAAGCATCTTCAGAAATAACAACTCTTAGACAAAAAGGAGCTCAGAATTCTTGCTTCATCCACCTTCAGGAACAAGACAGCACTATGGTAGATTGGGTGCTTAGAGACATACTGAAGCAGGCTGGTCTCACCAGGTAAACCCCAAGAACGGTGATGACAGTGCCTCCTGTTGAAGCTGTACAGGGACTTCATGCCAGGCCAGCAGAATGAATATGTTGCCCACAAGATGTGTGCAATTCTTATCATGCTAACGTGAAGAAGTATCTTCGTGAAGTGGACCTTTGTGCCCATTCTTAGCTCTCTCTGTTTATAGTAAATGTGTAGCAAAATATTAGAAAACTCTGTTTGGAAATGACATGATAATATAGATAGAGAACCCTAAATACTCCACTAAAAAAATTAATTAAAATGATAAACCAGTTCAGCAAAGTGGAAGATTACAAAATCAATATGTGAAAATCAGCTGCCTTCCTATAAGCAAACAATGAGCTAGAAGAGGAAGAAATTAAGAACAGGATGCCATTAATAATCATATCAAAAAAGCTTAAATTCCTAGGAGTAAAACTTACAAAAGAGGTAAAGCACCTACACAAAGAAAACTAGAAGACATTGTTAAAAGAAATAGAAGACACAATGACATGGAAAGATATTCCTGCTCATGGATCGGAAGAATCAACACTGTCAACTAAAGCAATATATAGATCCAGTGCAATCCCAATAAAAATTTCAATGACATTCATCAAAGAAAGGGAACAAACATTACGGAAATTTATATGGAACCACTAAAGACCCCAAACAGCCAGAGCAATCCTGACAAGAAAAGAGGGAAAATGACAGTATCACTTCCAGACTTCAAATTATACAATAATTAAAACAGTATGGCACTGGAACAAAAACAGGCATACATACAAAAAGGAATAGAATTGCAAGCCCGGAAGTAAACCCATACCTGTATGGTCAGTTAATATATGACAAAGGACCAAGAACATGTACCGGGGGGAGGGCCTCGCTGTTGGTACAAGGAGTTAAGTCTCAGCAGTATGAAGCTATTGGCATGAGGTTGATCCCCAGCCAGGGAGCTTCCCACATGGCGCAGAAGACCTCTTCTGTCTTGCCCACTGCTCCCCTCAGCAGTGTACTTCAGTAGACCTGCCTGTCCTGCTCCCCACTCTGTCTCTGGTGAATCCTCTCACCCCCCACACCTCTGGCCTATACCCCAGCTCTTGTATGCATAAATAAATAATTCTTTAAAAAAAACAACCACATATACTGGGAGGAACAAGGAAAGCCCCTTTAATGGATGTTTTGGGAAAACTGGGCAGCTACATGCAAAAGAATGAAACTAGCCACAACCTCACACCATACACAAAAATCAACTCAAAATTGATAAAATACTTGGCTGTAAGGCCCCACACCACAAGATACATAGACGAAAACATTGGCAAAACACTTCACCACACAGGATTCAGTGGATTTGTGGATGCATCTCCAGCAGCCAGGGAAGCAAAAGAGAACATAAACAATTGAAACTACATCAAACTAAAAAGCTTCTGTATAGTCAAAGTAACTATAACTAAATCAAAAAGACACCCTCTGAATGGGAGAAAATATTTGCACATGATACATCTGAAAAAGAGCTGATAGCAAAGATCCATGAAGAACTCCTACAACTCAACAAAAAGAAAACAAATAATCCAGTCAAAAATGGGCAAAACAGCTAAATAGCCACGTCTCCAAAAAAGACAAACAGATGGTAAACAGACACATGAAAAAAATGTTCATCATCACTTGTCAGGGAAATGCAAATCAAAACTGCAATGAGATACTACCTCACATCTGTGAGATGACCCATATAAAAAGACTAGAAACAACTTGTGCTGGGTATACAATAGTGTGATCCTCTTACACTGGTGGTGGGAATATAGTCCTGTCCCTATGAAAAACAGTATGCAGGTTTCTGAAAAGACTAAAAATGTATCAGCTATATGATCCAGTAGTTCCACTTTCTACCGAAAAAATAAAAAATAGTTTGAAAGGAAACTTGTACTGCCATGTTTACTGCAGCACTATTTACAATAGTCACGATATGGAAACAACCTAAGTGGCTAAAAACAGATAAACAGATCAAGAAGATGTGGTGTATATACACAATGGAATACTACTCAGTGTTCAAAAAAGAAGAACTCATGCCATTTGTGGCAACATGGATGGAGCTAGAAGGGATTAAGATAAATGAAATAAGTCGAAGGAGAAAGAGCTTGATGGTGGCTCTTATATGTGGAATAAAGAAAAACCAAAATCAAACTTGAAAACCTTGAAAGCTGAGCATAGAATTGAGGAATGGGGGTGGGGGAGATGGTGAGGGGAAAGGGTGAGAACAAAGTGGAGAGAGAGCACAATCAACTAGGGTGGTGGACCATGGGTGTTTTGGTGATCAGTACACCATGGTGACTACACCTGGAGACAAGAGACAAGAGACTTAAAAATTATTATCAACTATTCAAACCAATGGTACGTCAATAAAACTAAAAAAAGAAAAACTCTGCTTGGAATAGCAAAGAGCTGAATTAAAAATCAAGAGAAGACATAAAACACCACTAGTTGGACCTCCCTGGTGGCACAACAGGTTAAGCGGAGCACTGTGAAGCTATCCAGAGCCACTGCAGCATGAGTTCAATATCCAGCCAGGGAGATTCCCACATGGTGCAACAGACCTCTCCTGTGTCGCCCACTGCTCCCCTTAGCAGTGTACTTCAATCGATTTGCCTGTTCTGCTCCCCACTCTGTCTCTGGTGAATACTCTCACCACTCCACACTTCTGGCCTACACCCCAGCTTATATGCATAAATAAATAAATCTTTAAAAAAAAAAAGCACCACTAGTTATGCAAATTGCTACACCTAAGCTTATGCCTCTCTACCCCTCCACCACCCTCAGCAACAATATCCAACCAAAGCCAGTCTCCCATACCCAGTTTCTAGATTGCAACACAGTAAATGAAAAGGGTAAAAGAGATTCAGGCTCAGAGAAGGAAAACATGATGGTGTCTCACTGTCAAATGTGTGGTATCACCTGGTGCTAAAAAAACCAAATTGCGCTAAATACCATTTTCATGCACCACTGTGATATGATTAAAGACAAATACAGACTTACGTTGCTTCAATCACTACTCCGACACCAGCAGGTCGCAAGGCTTCTGTGATTGCTACAGCAATTTGCTTTGTAAGGCGCTCTTGGACTGTGGATGTGATGAGAAGCTCAGATTAAGAGTCTGACACAAACAAGTAACTGGAAGTTTCTTGAAATATTTGAAATCTTAAAAAGCAGACTTTTGTGAGGCTTAAAAGTCAACACACAACATCTTTTAGCCGTTTATTATCTGCAGGCTGGGCCACAGAAGGCCTGTGTTTGATTTAATTCTCTCATCTATAATACAGGTACTAAACAAAGCACAGGAACCACTGTGACCTCCAGCCCCAGTGGGGAAGGGAATAGGCTGGCAACTGACTCTGAGGTGCGCAAGTGAGACCAACAGAATATTGATAATAAGCATATCCATGGAGGTAGGAGGTACAGTAGAGCAAACAGATAGTTCACATAGGTTTAAAAATGGGGCTACTGTCCAATTATTGAATAGTATTTAGCACAATGTTGAAAACCAATGCTTTAACCTAAATAACGCAGTTCCTGTCCTGAATAGACAACTCAACCTTGAATACATACAAGACTATTGACTGCAGCATTGCATCTATTTGAAAACTGACAAAATCCATAAATGTCTATCAGGGGACAGACAGGGTTGATTAAATCAAGTCACAGCACAGCCGTGCAATAGAATGCCAAACAGTCAGCAGAGGAAATGAGACTGCATATTGAAAAAGGTAAAAAAAAAAAAGAAAGAGGAAAGGAAAAGCAAAAGCAAAGCCCATTACAATCAGTATGCATGCTTTAATATAATTTGTTTAAATATAATAAAAATAAATTGATTTAAAATTGTTGGTGTATGCATACAAATGTAAAGTGAAGGAATGTGTAAGTACAATGATTTTCCTGAAAGCTTAAAATGTAGCAGACTTTCTATTTTATACCCCAAGAAGTTTTAATTTCCATAAGTCATATGTATTGCCCTGTAATAAGCACAAAAACCACTTTCCTTAAGAAAAAATGTTTTTCTGTAAATGAAAGAGTTTAAAATTTTACCTTGTAATCTTCTACTATAGATTTCTACAATCCTAGGGGGGGAAAAAGAGTTGTTTTAATCAAAAGTTGTCTGACATGAAACTGGTACATCTTCCTCATCAGACTAAAAGAGCTTTAATGAAGCAATTATGGGTTATGGGCAAGGCATTAATGTTTACAGGAGGAGGGTAAAAAGATAGAAAAATTGTAGGTAAATGAGAAGAGGAGGGGGTCTAGCAGAGACCACCAGCCACAACACATAGGAAACTTCTTTATGTTCCCAAAGAGAGAATTAAGTATAAAGTTCACTTAGGAGAAACACAATTAGAGGTGAGTTAACATTAAAGCTCCCAGGTTATCAGTTTTAGGCAAGTCTCAAGTGTTCTCATTAATTGCACTGTTTAACCAGAGACTAAATTTCAAGTTAAAATTTAAAAGGCTATCTGCTAATAGCAGAATATGATCAACTACTATACCAATCTGTCAAGTGGTGAATTTTCCCCTTTTCAATATCTTTCATTGAGTTGTAAAATGTAAAGGTGGTGGTTTGAGGATAATTCACACTAAAGATCTTTTAAAAAAAATTGGCCTTGAATCATGAATTTGGACACAATTTAAGGATCACCTCACCTATGAGGTGTTTCATGGCTCTTCCCCCAAACCTTGCTGCTCAAATAGAAATGACAGCTTGCTCCTTTATGCTAGTCACACCCAACTAAGTTAGTAACAGGGGCACCATCTCATTTACCACTGCATGTGAAGGTAGGGGCCACCCAAATTCTTCTCTGAGTTCCCAGCAGATACACAACACTGACAGAATACAATTACACATTTTTAAATTTTTAACAAAACCCAAGAAAGGATGGTTTTTAAGCTTCTAGATATAAAATCTTGTTTCTTACTGGGTTAAATTTCTGTATATATTACTTTGACAGTTTCCTAGGAGATTATTACCATTACATAAATAGGAGATGCTGGGGCCTCCCTGGTGGCACAAGGGGTTAAATCTTAGCGCTATGAAGCTAACCACAGACACGAGTTCAATCCCCGGGCCAGGGAGCTTTCCATATGGCACAGCAGACCTCTCCTGTCTCACCTGCTGTTCCCCTCAGCAGTGTATTTAAGTCAATCTGCTTGTTCTGCTCCCCACTCTGTCTCTGGTGAATCCCTTCACCACCCCACACCTCTGGCCTACACCTCAGTTCTTGTATGCATAAATAAATAAATCTTAAAAAAAATAAATAGGAGAGGCTGTCAATTTAAAAATTAACAATGTCTTCTTTCTCGTCGTCATCAATTGTCTTTCTTGAGCAGAATTTCAGGTACAACATTAGACAACAGTGGTGCTACTGGGCACCCATGATTTGCACCACACTGCAATAATAATTCCCTAATACTTTACTATCACCCACCTGTTTGTGACAGCTACTGCCATGCCGACTGAGGGTGATTCACGCAGATGCTCACTGAGTGCCTGCTGTGTCCATGATTGCGTGGAGAGGATGGTGCCCATGCTTGGCATACACTGATACACAGTATCAGCTTCCTTACATCATGTCAAAGGAATTTTTTAAAAATTGTAACTTCTAAATAGCTGTTTTTAAAAAATGATTTTGTATTATTAATTTTCAGGGTTTTTTTTTTTTCCTTACACAATAGCCTTTTCAATTTTTTTTTTTTTTTAAGTTTAAGCTTGCCTTCTGGCCGAAACTTTATTCCTTTGTTTTGTATAGCCTTTTTGTCCTTCTCAGTCAGACTGAGATAATAATTAGTGTCTCCATGCACTTCTTTCAAGTTTGTGGGTCTCTCTATGTGTTCCAGACAATTCCTTTCTGTTTTCTGTTTTGAATTTATTTGACAGAGTCATGACAAATTTTATTATGCAAACTTCCTCAAAATAAGAAAAACTATTTTTGTTCCCTTTGATAAGTTTCCCCTTGATTTTCACTTTAACCTTTTGTGGTGTTTTTTTTGTTTTGTTTTGATAAATGAAACATGGTTAGGTACTAGTTCTAACCCAAAGAGCATCTTAAACAGCCCCCTCACTACAACATCTGTAGTAGATCTTCTGTTCCACTTGGAATTGAGAAAGTAATCTGGTGACACTTGTACAGGATGAAACCATGGATTTTATAATTTAATCCTTGTAAATCTTAAGAGTCTCCTTTGATGCCTTCACAAATCTTGATTTGACAAGCTTGACTTAACACCAGGCTGCAGATTTTCAAGTGTGGCTACAGCAGCTGACAAAAGAGTTGCGGGGTCACAGTGAAGCTTGTCAGCTGAAGTAAGGCGTTTGAACTTTATCTTGAAAGCTATGGGGGCTACAAAGACACAGCATCATCGAATCCATACTTTGGAAAGAATCCCCCTCACAGCAAAGGAGAGCAAGTTAAAGAGCCCTAAAGAACTAGAAGCCAAGGAGTTAGGATTGTCACATATAATCCAGAAGGAACATAAGAAAGGCCCCATAGAGTGATGTCAGGAATGGTAATGGGAGGAAGCTGGAGGTGTCCAGGTCTCAATCACACAACAGCAATGGATATAGATACTTCCTCACTCTTGCCCCAAAATACATTCCAGTGGAAGGAAGCAAAGATTTAAATGTAAAAATAAAGCCATTAAAAAGTTCCCTAAAAACATGAATTAATGTCATAAAAGTTTTAAAACTTTCTTATGGAAAAATAAAAAAACAAAGTCAAAATACAAATGACAAGATGGGAAAAAGTATTTGTAGCACCTGATCTAACTGCTTTAATGAGTGAGTTCATGCAAAACAGTAATTAAAACACAATGGCAAAATTAGCAAAGGCTAAGAGCAGAACGTTTCTGAAGAGATCCAATATCACTCTATTAAAAAATGCAAATTAAAACAATAGGTATCATTTTTCATTTATCAGTTTAGCAAAAAAATGAAAAGTGCAATGAAAGTGGGTATTGACAAGTGTGAGAAACACACACCCTTTATTAGCAAGTATAACTCGGCATTACCATTCTTGGAGAGCAATTTGGTAATATCAAAATTCAGCTATCCTTACCCAGTAAATTTTAGTAATTTATCTCACAGGCAGGCAGATGCAAAGAAAGCAAATATACAGCATTATGTTCATCATTGCTTCCTTTTTGACAATAGCTTCAAACTGTAGGCTACACTTATCTATATCAAAGACTGGATATTAATCGATAAATACTATTCAGCCATTAAAAGGAACTTGGATTTTTTGGACTAAAAGATGGCTAAGGAACTTCAAGATGTTTTAAATTTTTAAAAGAGCAAATTGTAGTAAAAATGTAGGGTATACACTCCCTTTTTTTGCTGTTTGTTTTATTTAGTTCTGCTAAGTTTAGCACAGAAATTACACAGAAAAAATCCAGAAAGATAGTGAAGGAAATCTCAGTTTTAAATCTGGAGAATGGAAATAGGAAAGGAAAACTTACCCTTTACCTACTCATTTGTATTTAAGCCTAACAGGTAGGTAAATTACTTCTATAATAGAAAGAAGAAAAACAGAATCTTCTCTCTGTAATTTAATACCCACTCTCCCTTTTAAACTGTCTCCTATCACCCCTGCTTAAATCTCTTATTTTCATCAGTCCACTCCCTATCCAATGGGATATACCTTGCCCCAACCCCATTATTTGTGTTTGAAATTCCTAAAGGAATTTCTTCATTTAGAATTCTGCTGAGGCCTCCCTGGTAGTGCAGTGGTTAAGCACTGCGCTGTGGCGCTGTCGGCAGCGGTTTCTATTACCTCCTTGAGTTCGACGCCTGGCCGGGGAGATTTCCACATTGTGCGGCAGACCTCTCCTGCCTTGCCCGCTGCTCCCCTCAGCAGTGTATTTCCATCGATCTGCCTGTTCTGCTCCCCACTCTGTCTCTGGTGAACCCTCTCGCCACCCCATGCCTCTGGCCTGTACCCCAGCTTGTATGCATAAATAAATAAATCTTCAAAAAAAAATAGAATTCTGCTGAGCCCTACACTTCAAGTCTCTTAAGCTTGAGGAACCAGAGATATCCTAGCTGTTCTGAATGCAGAGCTCCAAACCAGGCATTTCTGTGGCACCTGCTTCCCCACATGGACCGCCATCCTCGAGGGCAGTGGCTGTGTCCTACTTCTCCCTAGCAGCAACAGTAGCTGGCATAGTGCCTTTCACAATAGGTACTCAATAAATAGATTAACCATGGCTACCCCCAGGCACTACAATTCTAAATTCAAGATTTAATTATGTTCATTCAATTATTCTAAGGCAAGAAAACCAATGCACGTTCAATGGATTTTCAGCAACAAATTGAATTTCTATTCAAACTAAGTTTACTCTAGATTTCTACCAGAGTTAAACCAGATCAAGTTACCCCTGGCATTTTCTTGTTACTTAAGGCTTTACTGTTTGATATTTGACTTCCCTGGCATTGAAAGGTCATTCGTTTAAAGGCAAGCATATAACAAACTTCACATACAAGATTAAAATGAATGGTGAAGTTTTGCTAAGACATTCAGCTTTCTTTATTACTCTTCATTGCCTAAACATTCTAACTTCCTATAAGAAATAAGCAGTTGGATAAAATCTTATTCTTCTTTTCTATTTAATAGATCCTTTATTCAAATTTTTACAAAATATCTGAAAGTAACATACTTGGTTCTTTGATTTAGAGTTCTTTTTCTTAAGTTTTAATCTTATTGAGATCAAATAAGAAGTATTATTATTTCTGTATTATTTCATAGGAATGCTATTATTTGAGATATTTTTCCATTCACTAGGAAGAGAAAATAACCAAAAATTATTTCCTTCTACCCCCAAGTTAGCATGTATTCCAAGACCTCACTGGATCACTCTAGAATCCATTTCCATAAAGTGTTACCCATTGTAGTGTATACAATGTACACTACATTGTCTTCTGTACATTGTCTTCTGTCTTCAACAAGACTACAGGTCTTCTAGAGAAGCCTGCTTACATTGAGGCCAAGGTCTAATATGGTCTGCCAATCTATTACATAACTTAAAAGCTATCTACTACACACCTTTCACTTGCGGACAGTCTGTTGCAAGCATTAGTGTACCAGAATTTCTACATGGAAAAGGTATAGAGTTGGCAATCTTGCTAGAAGGAGGGTACCATGGGACTGGGCCTACACCTATGTTTGCATAGCAAATACACTAATTTTACTTAGACCATATATTACAAAGTAGTAAGACAGTTTTATCCAGTTTTCCGGACTTCATCATCATTATTCGGGAGTAAGTTACTGGGGAAGGTGATGAGAATAGAAATGTGAGGATTAATAACCCCCATCACCACCAATACTGAAACTCAGCCACCTTTGGCACTGCCACTGAATACAGGTCCCTGAAAAAGACAAGCTGTTTCTAGATCTCTGTTAAGAGCCTTATAGCAGTGAAGCAAGTATAACTATTAAATAATAACATTCTTTTATGGTGCCAACAAACTCCGTCTGATGGATAGAGTAGGAATGCTGAGCAAGAATAAGCTCTGCGTCTGTGAAAGTTATATTTCTCTCTCCTACCTGCTTTTCTCCTTCCCTAGAGAATATGAATGAGAAATTAGTAGTAAAAACAAACAAACAAAAAATAGCTGTGGAGCACAGATACTAGGTGGCTGGGGTCATTTTTAGGGTTCTAACACAGAATTGAAAAATATCTGTATCATTTCAAAATTGTGTGAATCCCAGTGCTGAAGTGAAGAAGCAGCAGGAACACAGAGCCACAGAGTAGTCAGTTGGGTCACAAAGATACATTTATTTATTTCATTTTGATATGGTCACTGTCACCACAATCAAGTTATCCAAGCTTAGCTTGGTCTATTCTTCAATACGGTGTTGGGGAAGGGAACAGTTAATGGAATGTTCATTATGTATTTCTTCATTTTGTTCTTAACTCTTTCTCAACACATACTTCCCATCATCCTGGACTCATAGTTGGGAGCAATAAAATATTGGTGGTTGGGGCCCATCAGAGATATATGAACACTGATCTTCACGTTAACTTCAGTTAAACAGAGATAACCATGTATGTATATTACCTCTCCTTCCTAAAAGCCAAATGATAATGGTAGGAAAGGAATTAAAAAAAAACAAACAAACCCTGAAGCACAGGATAAAAAGCAGAAAAAAAAAACTGTGGCAGAAAGGAGAGAGGAGAGTAAGCACCATCTTGGAATGAAGGTGAGAAAACCTAGGAAGGCACAATTTTGTGTCTGCAGAGGCAAAGAGACCAAAAGTGAGCAGACTGGGCCCAGAGCGATGCCCAGAGGAACCCAGGCACAGAGGAAAGCAGGTCAGAGGCTGAGGGTCCCAAACACTGGATTGGCAAAAGTCTGAAAACAGGCAGAGCAACTAGATCCCTGCACAGGTTTCCTCCCCACCCCTTGCTGCTAAATCATCCTCAAAAGATGGGTCTGGACTGAGTGTCCCTCAGGTTGTCTCCAGCTGGGGAACATTCTACTGAGAAAGGTGTGAGCTAAGACTTCAAGGGAGTGTCAGTGGAAGAAGGGATGGAAGGTGGGGAAGGAGGCAGGTGCTGGAGGAGTCAGAAGAAAAGGGCATTTGTGTTTTAGGCCCTCTGAGTCTGTTTGTCTCTGTGACTATAAATTTTAAGTTGCAATGAGCCTTGCAAATTAGACTTATGATGGTACAGAGATTGTCATTGTAGAAGGGAAGGTCCTATTAACCTGTTTTCCTATTTACCATGCTGTCATACTTACCTCGCAAGTTTGCTAAGGCCAAGGACTTGCTTGTTAGGAAGATAACCAATATGGACCTTCAGAAGGGAAGAAGCAAAAGAAATTAATTTTACATAACTCAAAAACCATGAGTTATGTGAAAATATGTCATTATGTAACAAAATAAGGAAATAAGGAAACGCAAGGTAGTATTTGTCATATAATTCATCACAATGGAAATGTATCATTAAAACATCTAGAAGTTTTAGGATTCAGCAAATGAAGCATTTAAGTATTTAATAAAATAGTACAAAAATTCAGTGAGAAGAATATATATAAAGATGGCTCTATTAATAAAATGAAATTTGAAGTATAGTCATGGTATTGCCTGGTTAAGTTAAACTCTTGATACAATTCTTAAAGTCTTTCCTCTAATGAGGAGAAATATTCTCAAGAAAGTACAAATCATCAGGTAGCAAGATTAAAATATATCCAGGAAAACCTCCTTTAAATGGCTGGAACTACAATTACTAATATTACCGTTCCACATATCACTGTGGCTTTACAAATCCCACCCTGTTGGCCAGAATTAGGGCCTCTATAGCCTTTGCCATGCTTGGTCACCCCATTTCCAAACTGCTGGAGATGACCCTGAAATTCCATTGTGAGACACCTTCCTGATGGAGGTGCATGCATATGTGCACCAATGGAATGCTGGTAGCAGCATTGTCTGTAATAGCAAAAAGAAAGGGAGGGGAAGTGGGAGGAAGAGAAAGAAAATAATACAAATATCCACCAAACAGAATAAACTGTAGTATGTTTACATAATGTAATAATATATAGCAATGAAAATTAAACAAACTATAGTACAGTCAACAGCATCAATGATTCTTGTATGGAATAAAAGGAATGAGACACAAAAGAATACACACTATTGATTCTTTTTACTTTCACACAGTTGAAAAACAAGCAAACAAATCTACAGTGTTAGAAATTGATATATCATTTACCTGTGGGAATGAGGGATAGGCTAGGTATGAAGAGGGAGCATCAGGTAAACTCCAGGATACTAATAATGTTCTAGTTGTTATTCTGTGAAGTGTAAGGGAAACCCTCAAGATTTGTGTATTTTTTGTGTCTATGTTTTACTGCTATAAAAAGTGAAAGAGTAAAATGCTTTAACAAAAAATATGAAGCAAAAGATAACATTGAGTTTAGATGGTGAGCTTATAGGTATTCCTAACATTATTTCCTATAAGTTTTCTGTGTGAAAATTATCAATAAAAAAGCAAAATAAAATGATATGCAGAGAGAGGGAAAATACAGGAAAACTCCTGGTCTTAAACCCACATGTTCTCACAGATATGGTTAACTACAACAAGCTAGGTAATGTTATCTACCTTTTTTTCAGACTCATTTTTCCTAAGTAGAAAGGGTTGGGGGGAAAATTAAATCCACTAACACTACTAACCTTTGCCACAAGAAAATCTGCAGTCACTACTGCTCAAGTCATATTATATAAGTATATGCTGGACTAAACATTATTCAGTCAAAATAAAGGACAAAGGTTTTCAGAGCCTGCATCAGTTATTTCGGAAAAAAGATGCCATTTTACCCTCATTATTTTAACCTATTAACCTGGTATTTATGAGATGCTTGCTCTGAGGGGCTTCTGCCAGTTTCTTTCTGTTTGTTAATTTTAAGCATTAGTCAGATTGATAGAGTAAATATTTTATGTATAATTCTAAATGTCTGGGACATTGGGATTTAGCAGGTGACCACTTTAAATATAATTATCCAATTTTTAAATTTTTCATTATGCTTTTTAAAATTATTAGGAAATAATAGCCTTACCTTTCCAGTAAATGGAACTAGATGATGTTCACACATGGAAAACATATCTATGTCCTTCACTATCACCATTTCATCATGATCTTCGTCAAATATGGCATCATTTAGGACATCTGAAATCACAGGCTTGCTTTAGTGACATTTCCAATTTTATAAAAAGATCAAATAGAAAAACTAACAATTTATATGTGTAAACACAAATTGATAGTGAGCATTAGATTGTTAATCCTAACTAAAATATTAAGGAAATACAAATTTAAAATTAGCTATTTTCCACCCATCAAATTAAATCTTTTTCAGATAAACTCATGCCATTCACATAACATGGATAGAGCTAGAAGAGATTATGCTCAGTGAAATAAGGCAGAATGCAAAAGAAAAATATCGAACGGTTTCACTTATAGGAGGAAAACAGGGGAACCAAACAAGGGATCAGGGAAGAAAATTATAATAATAATAAACAAAACTAGCAGGCAACCATAAATAAGAAATATTCTGTGAGGGAGGGGGAGGAGAAGGGATCAAAACAGGGGAGAGAAGAGCACAAGGGACTATGATGATGGTTCACGCGTGAATCGGTGGTGGGAATTGTACGGGGAATACACAATGATCTAAAAGATATAAATAAAAAATATATGTTAAAAAAAGAAAATGAAAAGAAAACCTTTAAAAAATTAAGTCTTTTTCTTTACATGATAAAATTAAAATCCTATGACACAGTCTTGCATTTAAGAATGCATGATTACAAATATATTTCCAACATGAGAGAGGAAAAGAGTAAAAATCTGCTAAAACAAGCATTGCTATTTCTCATGGTATAAATGGCCACTTTCACTTCTTTCCTTTCATTTTCTTTGATTTATCATTCTCTGTAATGGGTGTGTAGAAAACCATCTGAGAAAAAGACCAATCCTCATAGTCCTCTCACTTCTGTTATCCATGAACTTGACCTCAGTTACACCCTAAATAATTTTATACCCTTAATATTTTCCAGCTATTGTATGCAATCATCAAACATAAACAGTTTCCTTCCTCTCCTTCCCAAGGAAAGAAGTTCTTGCTTTCTATACATAGGCCTGTCCAGGAAGGTTTTGGGTGGATAGTAGTGTCTTGTTTAACTTGTAGACTCTGGCCAGACATACAAGAGACATTTAGAAACAAGCAAACAAAAAGTTTATTTTAAAAAATTACACTGATATTTGGACAGCTTGGCAGACTAGACACATTCAAGACACGAGCTATGTGACTTAGGGGGTCGGGGTGCCCAATCACCATAGCGTGAAGAGACAGGAAGGCAGAAGAGGCACACAGCTTCAGCCACCTCCAGCTATTTCCCTCAGGAGGGCAGGCTGCCAAGTGAGTCATGGGGAAGATGTAAGAATGTCCACCCACATGGCCTGACCTTCAATGCTTCTGCTGCTACTAGAATAGGGTCTTACAGATAGTGAGTCATCATTTAACCACAGTTATCAAGCTCTGAGTCAGGCTATTCAGAGACAAATTTGCCTGTGTAGTAGAAAAGTCATTAGTTGGTCAACAAAAGTGAACACATAGAGTTTAGATATACACAGACAAACATAACACACTTGTTAGGAGTGGTTTAAAAAAAACCTGGAGGTGGGGGGAAGGCCCAGTGCCATTCTTTAAGGAAATACTCCTCCAAAGTCAGTTTTCTATTATAAATACTGTGCTAGCCTGCAATCAAATTCCTGAGAGAATATGACTGAAAGGGGTGTCTAAAGATAGTTCCTATATGCTCCCTAAAGAATCCTGGATGTCTCCCAAATTTTAATGTAATATTATTGCCTTGTATAGCTTACTAAAATCTTTAGTCACACAAGATATCTTCCTGAAAGTAAAAACAAACGGGCCTCCCCTGTGGTGCAGCGGTTGAGCGCTGCGCTGTGGAGCTGTCGGCAGGGCAGCGGCGACGCGGGTTCAACGCCCGGCGGGGGAGAATCCCACATGGTGCGGCAGACCTCTCCTGCCTCACCCACTGCTCCCCTCAGCAGTGTATTTCTGATCTGCCTGTTCTGCTCCCTAGTCTGTCTCTGGTGAGCCCTCTCGCCGCCCCACACCTCTGGCCTGTGCCCCAGCTTGTATGCATAAATAAATAAATCTAAAAAAAAAAAAAAAGAAAGTAAAAACAAACAAAATATTTCATAAAGAAAGAACAAGAGAGAAATGTCAAATGTAGGAAGGATTCATTTGTTTTCTCTGGCAAAGAGTGAGTGCACCCCCATTCGAAGCTGTGATAACAACCATGTGGCATGTGTTAAATAAAAGCTGTCCTTTTACTTATGCTGAATTAGGATCTGACTCCATCATTTATTAACTGCTAGACCTTAGGCAAGACACTCTTTGACTCAATCTTCTTTGCTGTAAAGTGGGTGTGATTAAATTGCCTTCTGCACAGGGGCATCCAAGGATTATATGAGATAATCCACATGTGCTTATAATTATGCAGGTGGAGAAAGTGGTAGCTGTTGTTGCGACTATTACAATTAAAATGGAAAGAGTTGCTAAAGACTGTGTCCATATGGGCACAGTTATGTACATCAGAATTTTTAAAATTTAAAAAGTGATAATTTGTTTTTAACAGACTGCAGAGAAGGAAGAAAAAGTGACGTTATAGTGGAAAAACCTGGCTGACACTGCCTTGACCAAGTGATCAAGGTTAACATAACCAGTGTTAAGACAATGGTTTCATGTAGCTCCTGACATAATACAATGCAAAGGGGGCCTCTCCAGTGGCTCAGCGGGTTAAAGCGCTGCGCTGTGGAGCTGTCCGCAGCGGCGTTGGGAGTTCAACACCGGACTGGGCAGACTCCCACACGCGCAGCAGACCTCTCCTGCTTTGCCCGCTGCTCCCCTCAGCAGTGAATGTCAGTAGATTTGCCTGTTCTGCTCCCCACTGTGTCTCTGGTGAACCCTCTCACCGCCCCACACCTCTGGCCTGCACCCCAGCTTGTATGCATAAAATAAAAAAACATATAATGCAAACTCTGTAGTATTCTTCCTAAGAATCTTAAACTATAGTCCAATCATTAGACAGATTGGGGGACATTCTAATAAAATACCTAAGCGAGTACTCTTTTAAAGATAAGGGAGACCTGAGGGAGTGTAGAATTAGATACCAACAAAATATGCCAGTAAATGCACTGGAAAACCTTAAATCCAAGTAAAGCTTGTAGTTTAGTTAATAGCATTGTATCAATATCAATTAAGTGTTGATAACTGTATAATGTCCACAAGAGATATTAACAGTAGGGAAGGCTGGGGAAAGGGTGTATGAAAATTCTTCTGCTCCTTTTAAGTATTCTGTAAGCTCAAAGTAATTTGAAATCAGCAAAATATACAGATTAACAGTATTATTCCAATCCATCAACTGGCACATATAAACAATGGAGCTCTACTCAGCAGTAAAATGGAATAACTACTCATACATGTATTAACATGGCTGAATTTCCATAGAACTACACTAAGCAAAATACACACACACACACACACACACACACACACACACACACACACCATCCTACCTATGTATGAGATTTTAGAAAAGGCAAATATAGTGACAGAAGGCAGATAGTAGTTTTCCAGGGACCAGAGAGGCAAGAGAGAAGATTGACTGCAGAAGGGTAGAAAGGACTTTCACCTATGAAGGACTAAAAACAGGAGAGGAGGGATATGGATGGAAGTGAGACATCTTACTTGTTATGTAGTTTTGACTTTCAAATCATGTAAATCATGTAAATTAAACCAAAAAGAAAAAAGCTGGTCACCTTGTACAGTTTAATGTTCTGTGGTACTGGAACACTAATATGTGGCCTATATTCCATTTCATTAAAATGAACCTGTCTAGGTACTCCCTGGTGGCCTAAAAATTAAGTCTCAGTGCTATCACTGCTGCACCCTCAGTTCGATCCCGTCACGAAGCTAACCCACATATGGCGCAGCAGACCTCTCCTGTCTGGTCTGCTGCTCCCCTCAGCAGTGTATTTCAGTCAATCTGTCTGTGCTGCTCCCCACTCTGTCTCTGGTGAACTCTCTCACCACACACACCTCTGGCCTATACCCCAGTTCTTCTATGCAAAAATAAATAAAATCTTTTTCAAAAAAATGAACCCAGACTATAAACTTGACCTAGAAAAATCATTTTTCTTCAATAATGAAGTTTCCCTGCTATACTTATTTATGTTTTGCTCCAGCATATCTGCAAACTACCATCTGTGGTTAATAAGAACAAAACACTATCACAGATTGTTTTAATTTCCTGCCTGTTATCAGCAGCAAGAAGGTAACCCTGGAAACGAGGATTTACAGCATTCTGTTTCCTACTGTTGGTCATAACCAACAAAGGAAATAAAAGCAGCCTCCGAAACTTAAAGGTTTGCCATTAACACCACCACACATTGTCAATTCTAAAGTATGCCTTTCTCATGTCATTAATGATTAAGCAATGACAATAACACTGCTGGCCAACCACCCCAGGACCTACAGTACAGCACCCACAGTATGTCCCCAAGCACCTCTTTAAGTACCCCTAGAAGAAGGTTGTTAAAACAAAAAGTACTAGACACCTAGAGCTTCTGATTTAGTAGTGGGCCTGAGAATTTGCTTTTCTAACAAGATCCCAGAAATTTCTAATGTTCCTGGCCTAGGAACCAAACTTGAAGTGCCCTTATTTTGAAGTATTCCATGCTTTGTGCTACCACAATGGAATCATCACAGCTTCAAAATTCTTCTACTGCAACATAATATATTTAAGGACAAATATAGCCCTGTTTCTGTGAGGATAAAAGGGGCAGTGGAGAGGGAAAAGGAAACTTCTGGGAGATTCCCCACAAAAGGAAAATTCTAATGGAGTTCTTTTTGAATTTGTGGTAAGAGGATCTAGCACTATCTAGGGTGTTCGGTGATCAGTAGTCTGAGGAAACCCAAATTTCACACCTGATGCGTCTTCTTTGGGAACAGCATTAAAAGTTAATGGAAGAAGATTCAGAACATTGGGCAAGCATCCATCCTAAGCAATAGAAAAGAGAGAACATGGTCTGCCTACTGGTTTTAGAATTAAGAGAGAATAAGACACAGAGAACAGGACCTAAAAAGGCATCAAGTCTCTTGACTGGAATTCTCAGTTTGAGGGGGTAACAAACCCCACCCTGATTAGTGGAGAAAGTTCTGAGTCACTAGCCAGAACTTCTTACCACAGAGCTACTAGCACATAGCACTTACTGCATTGTGCCTCCCGGTGCCACTGTAATGTGTGTGCTAATTTCTCCCAACCTTGGGGGCTTAAGGCTTTGGAATTTCCACAGAGTACTCTATATGCCATGCACAGAGTCAGAATTAAACCTAGGTCTTCCATTTTATCCAATTAATGCGTCAGTCTTTACCCTGTGATTTACTTTCTTAAAATAGACTTTAAAGAAGGGACTCCAAAGAAACTCATGTGGCCAAGGGAACATAAGAATTCTCCTTGCAGGGGAAGGTAAGGAGAGGGGAGCGTGATGGGAGGGGCACATGGAATACAGCGGATGATTATGGGTGCTTTAGCGGTAAAAGTGGTGTGGTAATATATACCTGGAAAGGTGTGAACCTATATCCCCAAATTACATACAATATTGTAAACCTGTTACCTCAATAAAAATAATGCAATAAAAAATTCTCATTGCTGCAATAATAGTAATAGCAAATATTAGGAGTTTAAATGTGTATCAGAAGAGTGATTATACAGTCTAGCTATAGCCATACAATAAAAAATAACCCAGTAGTGAAAGTTAGTAAATCTGAGCTGCATTTACAAACTCCAGAAACAATGTCCAATGAAAAAAGCCAATATCAGAAGCAGATATGTACAGTATGGTCCATTTTAATGAAGTAGAACTAATACTACATGCTATTTGTGGACGCACGTATAAAGTGAAAGAGTGAAAACAGGCATGTGTGTGAGAGATCAAATTCAGGATAGTGGTTAAGTCTGTAGAGGAAGGGTAAAAGGATCAGAAAAGATAACTGAGGCTTAATCTGTATTTTTAAAAACAATTACAGTGAAATATTAAGATTTGTTAAAACTTATTGGATATTAATTCATCTAGTTCTTTATATTTTTTCTTGTTGATTTGAGACACTCAATAATAAAATTTTTTTTAATTGAGGTGTTCATACACATGTTGGCATTTGATTTTTTTCTTAAAAAAATTCAAGAACTTGAGGTTACCTCCTCCTGGAACTGGAGGAGGAGTACACAGGAAAGATACAGACTGCTTGATGCAATGCTGCAAACTCCTTCAGAAATCTCCCTAAGTCACATTCCGCAACCAAATACGTCATTAAAACTCTTTGCTAAGGGGAATACAAAATGTAAAAGACATAAATAACAATAAAAAAAAAGAAAAGAAAACTTCAACATATCTTTCCTTTAGAACAATAAAAAAGTTGTTACAAAAAAAATAAAAATAAATAAAACTCTTTGCTTCCTCAAGGACAGTCTATTCAATAAATGGTGCTGGGAAAACTGGACAGCCACATGCAAACAAATGAAGCTAGACTACTACCTCACACCCTGCACAAAAGTCAACTCAAAATGGATAAAAAACCTGGATGTAAGACCTGAAACCATAAAATGTATAGAAGAAAAAATAGGCAAAACTCTACACGACATACATCTCAGCAAAATCTTGAAAGACTCATCCCTCAAAGCGAAGAAAGTGAAAGACAAGATAAACAGATGGGATTACATCAAAATAAAAAGCTTCTGTACAGCAAAAGAGACATTAACCAAAACTAACAGACACCCTACCAACTGGGAGAAGATCTTTGCACACAATACATCTGATAAAGGACTGATAACAAAAATTTACAAGGAACTCACACAACTCAACAAAAACAAAGCTAACAACCCAGTCAAAAAATGGGCAAAAGAGCTCAAAAGGCACTTCTCCAAAGAAGAAAAGCAAATGGCCAACAGATACATGAAAAAATGCTCAACATCACTTATAATCAAGGAAATGCAAATCAAAACCACTATGAGATACCACCTCACACCTGAGAGGATGGCACACATTAAAAATACAGGCAACAACAAATGCTGGA